>MCJB01051242.1:0-119431 GCA_002018475.1 Nicotiana obtusifolia | reverse complement strand
CCCACCCCCTACGCGGCAAATATTTTCACTTATATTTTTTTATTTTTCAGTTTACAGATTCAAAATTTTACGAGTTCCAAAGTTATGAGTTCGAAGGTTTATGTGTATAGAAGTTTGCGGGATTAGAAATTATAGAGTTTATGAGTTCGAAAGTATACGGGTTCGAAAGTTTAGCGGTTCGGAAGTTTATAGAATTTGTGGGTTCGGAAGGTTGTTGGTTCAGAAGTTTATGGCTTAATGTTTATTGTATCTAAATTATTTATAAATACTTTTGAGAAATTATTTTTCTTAATTTGCGTACCAAACACCGAAAAACAAGATTACTTCTTGTTTTTCAAAAAAATCCACGGAAAACATTTTCCTTTATACGAAACACACCCTATTTAAACAAAATTTCACTATTGTTATTATGAGGGTAAACATTTCAGAACTAGAACGTTTCTTGCCACAAATTAAATATTTTCATATAATAAATACTCCTATTTGTTTTACGTAATTTAATGTTTTTTAACACGTAATTAAGCTCTATTTCAAAATTTAAGAAATCAATATCCACATTCAAACTGAAAAATTTACTGTGTTCATCCTCCTACTTTTGAACTATGTAAGCTTCTACTATTAATTAGTGTTGGACCCTCGTGTGAACACATTTAAATTAGTTAGTGGAAGTAAGGCCAAGTTGATTAATCAGAGTAATATTTTAGGCACAAGCGAATCGAGAAAGGATCTACAGTAATGTACGACGATTGAACGTGGAGATGCTTCGGCAAAAAGGAAGAAATAACCATTAAAGGTAATCAAGAATTGATCATGCAGATTTTAAAATAAAGATAGTAGCAGTTTGGTCACAAGGCACATGGCTTTATGAGAAGGGGTTGGCATCGTTATCTTGAAGAAATGACAACAAAAAAAGAGCTGTTTCTCTCATTAGTGGACTTGTTTTATTTCTCTTTCACTAAATATAAGTGCAGTATAATTTATTAGTAAAAATATATCTGTAAAGTCGAGCGTTTACCTCAAACCTAATTCTAGAGAAAAACATTGATGCGTCGACATAATAGTTAGGAGTAATTATAGCATTTTCCTTTTGAAAAGAATGGCCTAGTTCAGAATACTAAGTGTTAATATCTTAGAAAATCATTGTCTCAATTAAGAGAAGGAAGCAAGTATGAATTAACTAAGGTGCATTGCCTAATGAAAATATTTTTAGCTGGTAGTCCTTGTTTTCTCATGTTTGATTAATACTACAACATTGAAAACAAAATAATAGTAATATAGAATTCTACCAATTTTTTTGGAGAAAAAAAAGTCGCATTAATCAATAAAGTTAAAATTTATTATATTTTAAAGTAAGATTAGCGGATAAGGCAACAAAAACTGAAAGTAAACAATACATTCGATGTTACTTTTTATCCATTGAATTAAACTTCAACGCTTGCCCTAAATTCATTCAGTCCTCTGCTTAGGTTCTTAATAGTTTTTATAACGATACCGACTAATTCTATTAAGTACTTGCCACATGTGCAGGTACCGAATTACTCGATTAAAATTCAGACAGAGGAAAAGAAATAAATTAGTAGATTTTTGTCTCTATTAAAAATTTATAAATATGAGATCTTATGATTTTTCATTGACCACTAGATTATGGCCTGTTTGGCCATAAAATTTTTTTCACGTCTTTTAAAATTTTTTTAATTTTTTTGAAATCAGTTTGATCATGAAAATTTTAAATTGTACTTGAAGATAAATTTCTGAATTTTTGAAAATTTAAAAAAGTTTAAAAAGCTATTTTTTAAAATTTCACTTCAAATCACTCACAAAATTTACAAAAAGTTCTGAATTGTATTCATGTCCAAACACAGCTCTAACTTTTAAATATTATTTTCACTTAAATTTTTTTTTATTTTTTTTTTCCAGAATTTCACAATTCTTATGGTCTGAACGCCCACTGTATCTTAGATGCTTCCGTTAGGCCATAAAAAAAAATTCACTTTTTTTCCGAAAAATTTTACTTTTTTTGAAATTATTGTTTCGCTATGAAAATTTTAAATTTCACCCGAAGTTGAATTTTGAAATTTTTCGAAATATGAAAAATTTTAAAATACTGTTTTTTAAAATTTTATTTCAAATCACTTACAAAAAATCAAAAAATATTTAAAATTATATTTATGTTCAAACATAACTCTAATTTTCAATAGTAACTTTTTTACTTGAAATTTTCTTTTTCACTTTCTTTTTCTTTTTAAAGAAATTTCTCCGTTCTTATCTCCAAACGGCCACTTAGGTTCTTACTTTCTTCATGACCATATGTACTGTCCTATTTACTTTTGTCCTTTTTAGTACTCCTACAGTCCTGATAAAGTTGAATGACAGTACGAATTCTGTATAGAATTTCCACTGAAGTCTATGTCAAATTAGCATTCTTGAAAAGAAAAGCAAAAGACACAAAAGAGATAAGTCATTATCACGAGGGTGACTGGTCAAATATAGCTAAAATCGGATCTGCTTTTGCCTATGGTGCATTTACTTCTTCTTATTATCATTATTATAATCCTTTGAATTAAGAAACTAATGCGCTTACTCTTTTTTATTTCTTAAACTTATTACTCGGATTCAAGTAGTAAAAGTAATAGGTTCAAGTTAGAATGATTATATTGGACCACAAGCAACAATAATGGTACTGTGCATACGTCATTGCCATAGTATCTTGAGGATAAGCTAAGGATGATAATTATACAAACAAATAGTTGAAGTGTGCTCAATGAAGCGCTTAAGAGAAGGGATGATAGAAAGCGAAAAAAAATAAATTACTATTTGACCATTAAGTGCAAGATTGTAAATACACGACCATAAATAATTTAGGTGCACTTAAAGTCGACTATAACCGGAAGGCAATGCCGGTCTTTTCCACCAACCATCTATCATTATTGAAGATGCTTCTGTGTTATCTAGTTTTCCATCCGCGAGACGGAAACGTCAAACGTCCATGTGATATAATATAATGCTATGGAAAGGCTAGAATCTAAGAGTGGTCCATTACTCTGACTTGAATTGGGCTATCTTCCTTTATAAATGGTAATTGGTAACATGCGGTCCATGCTGCCCCCCTCTACTACTCCTAGTATTATATTAATGTGTAGAGTTGGCTCTAGGCACTAATGTAACGATCTGACCGATCATTTAGAGTTTTTGTATTTCGCTTGGCAGTTTGAGGGCATGAGTAGCTCCATATGATGTATTATGACTTGTGTGAATCATCGATTTTTGTTTTCAGGTTATTCGGAATCGATTTGGAAGAATGAATTTCACTGTTGAAGCTTTAAGTTGGAAGAGTTGACCAACTTTGACTTTTGTGAATTTGACCCCAGAACGGAATTCTGATGGTTCCATTAGGTCCGGATGTAAATTTAGGACTCGGGCGTATGCTCGGATTTGCATTTAGATATTTCTAGAAGGATTCGACATTAACTGGCGAAAGTGGGAAATTTGAAGGTTTGGAAAGTTCGCAAGTTTGACCGAGAGTTACTTTGATGGTATCGGACTCGGATTGTGGTTCCCGGAATTTGAATAGCTTTGTTATATCATTTGGGACTTGTGTGCAAAATTTAAGTTCATTCCGAATTGATTTGCTATGTTTCAGCGCTAGTTTTGAAAGTTGAAAGTTCATTTAAGTTTGGTTTGAGGTGCGATTCGTTGTTTAGATGTTGTTAGGTGTGATTTGAGGACTCGGGTAGGTCCGTGTTATGTTATGTGACTTGTTGGCATGTTTAAAGGGGGTCCCTAGGGGGCTCGGGCGTGTTTCTGACAAGCTTCGGCATATTTTGGTCATATTGGCAGTTTTGGTGCTGGTTCATTGCACCTTCGCAAAGTTGGCCGCAAGTGCAGATGTGCTTATGCGATGGAATTCTCGCTTCTGCGAATCGAAGGTGTCTTGGTGAGTTCTGCTTCTGCGAAGGAATAAGCGCATATGCACAAGCGCTTCTGCGGGGTCTGGAACGCTTCTGCGAGAGTGGATGTGAGCTGGGAGTCCGCTTTTGTGGAGTCGCAGGCGCGGAAGGAGTTCCATATGTGCGATCATGGTCCTTCAAGCTGAAGTCATGAATGCGACGTTTTAGCTCGCAATTGCAAGGCCGCAGGTGCGGCATTTTGTCCGCAAATGCGGATGTTCTGGGCAGACTCATTATATATCGAAGTTTGGTTTTTTTTGTCATATTTTGAGATTTGGGGCTCGGATTGAGGTGCGTTTTGAAGCAATTTTCATCACGTGGATTGGGTAAGTGTTCTACCCTCGGTTTTGATTATATTTTGCGAATCTATCTTCATTTTTGGCAATTGGATTATGAATTTTAAAGAGAAATTGGAGGTTTTAGCCTAAAGTTTCATAGAGTGAGTTTTTGAGTTTTGAACATCGATTCAGAGTCAGAAATTGGTGAAACTAGTATGGTTGGACTCGTAATTGAATGAGTTGTCGGATTTTATAAGTTTTGTCAAGTTCCGAGGCGCGGTCCCGGGTTGGACTTTCTAGTTGATTTTGGACTTTTGATTAAAGATTTGACCCTTATCGATTGGGCTTGTTTCTTGTTGCATTATTTGATGTATTTGAGTTGCTTTTGGCTAGTTACGAGTCGTTCAGAGGTCGGTACACGCGGGATGACATTTTTGGAGCATCGCTTGGCTTGCTTGGTATTGGATTTGGCTTATTCGAGATAAGTAACACTTCTAAACTTGGTGCTGAGGGCATGAAACCCTGAATTACGTGTTATGTGATTGATATTGAGGTGACGAGCATGCTAGGTGACGGGTGTGTGGGCGTGCACCATGTGAATTATGATTTTGTCGATTCCATGAACTGTGTAGCCATCATATGTGAAACATTTTTACTGTACACTATATGTTAGAGCACTTGAGCTGTAATTTATGATAGAAATCATGTTTAGGCTATATGCTGGCACTATTAGGACCCCTAGTGATCGTTCTTCGCTGTTGAGTTATTTGCTTAATTGTAGTTTTGTACTCATTCGCATTCATCATTTCATATCAAATCTTAGTCTCTGTTATTGTATATTGACACATCTCGTATCATTGGTTAGGGATGCTTAATTTGAGCGTTGTGAGCCCGAGAGACTGGAGAGATTGGTGACTGAGTATATATATATATATATATATATATATATATATATATATATATATATATATATATATATACACACACATACCAAGGAGAGATACCACTCCTTGGTATCAGAGCCATGGGGGGAAGTAAGGATGGTGATTCTTGTTTTTAACTTGCTATGGTGTGGTACTTCCAGATCTAACGAAATAACTCTAGATCTATAAGTCATAAAGAATTATACTATGGATTTCATCATAGTATGGTGTTGAATTACTTGATCTGTTGATAGATTTATATATCTACTGATTCTTACACATAAATTTGTTAAATATGTTTTTGTAATAAGAAGAACTCTTGCAAGATGGCACTGTGATCTTCGGATCTGCACTGCAGGTAGTGTTCTAGGGATTATGGCGATGGAATGCCTGTAAATGTACCTAGTAGGCCTGCAGATGGTTACTTGTAACCTTTGGGTCATTCAAAAGTAGAGTTTCTTAAAACAATTTCCATATTTACCTTCTTTGTATGAAAGAACATGTATTTCTATGAATCTAGTTCCTAGATCTGGACTCTTAAGATAAAACTAGAATATTTTTTCTTAAGATCTATAGATCTAAAAGAACTTAACTCCTAGATCTGGTATTTTTACACAAAGTTACCTAAAAACTTGAACGTTTTCCTTATGAAACCCTTGGTCTCTTGAGCCAAGGACAGGAAGTTTTTAAGAAATTCTTATTAAAATGTCTTTCTTTCGCCACTCCCCCTCGAAATCTTCTAGATCCTCTTCGTCCTCTTCCTCACCTTCTACCTCCAATTTCAAGCTCAAAGAAGAGATTATTTTCTCTGACTTACAGCAAACAATTGACGACTGGAAAAATTCTCAAACATCCCTAGTCTATAATTTACAAGTCTTCCAGATGGAACAACCTGACAAGTGACTATCACATGTCTACCATCAAACAGACTATTCTCTTGAATTGGATCATGAGGAGATCAAACTTCTCAACAAGTCTATAGAAAAATATAGACAGAAATACAAGTATCTCCATTTTGGTTTAGTATAAATTGCTGCTAAACCACTCACCAGAGAAGGACTTGACACATATCTTCTTATCTGTCTCAGGGACTATAGGTTTCTAAACTTGAATGATTCTCTACTTGGGATGGTAGAAACCAGTCTTTGTAACGGACCTTCATTTTGACTGTTTTTCTAATTTTACAGTCTCCCTGAGAGATAGGAACATTTTAGATACCTTGACACTTAATGTCAAAAGCTCCAATTACAAAACAAAAACTGGATCTCTCCCAGTAGCTATAATCTATTGAATCTAATATAAGGCTATGAATTCAGCCTTCAATACTAGAGCCATGAAAATAATGCACAAGGGTGAAACTGTTCTCTTCCAAACAGATCTATAAAAATCTCATCTATCTGTTCCTAGACCAGTATCCTGGAGTCAGATCTCTTTACCTCAGAACTGGCTTTTGCAAGATGCTACTCCAGCTAAAAAACATGAGAATACCTCAGTTTCACAGATCCAATAATTTCCCACCTATCTGTACTAATTTATTTTCAGAGGTCACTCAATCAAAGAGTTAGTACCTCTATTCCATCTGAAAGTCCATCTGTCCAGTCCGCTTGACATTCGATCTCCTCTTATCCCACGAGAGTAGAAACTATTTCAGATGCTACGATCCCGCGGGCTAGATATAAGGTAGAAAACGCTCATTCTACTGAAACTAGCTATGGTCACCCCAATTTGCCTACCTATACGTCCTTAGGTGCTGAACTTGGTGATGATAATATTGGAGTCTTAGAAGTGGATTTTGAAATTGGAAAAAAGACTCTCCATAAGGAATTTTATTCTCTCGATAATATTTTCAAAAGAACTTGGTTTTTGAAAAAATACAAAGGAGAGAAAAGAAAAGAAATTCAATCAAGATTTTATGATTCTTTAAATGCTGTTAAAACAACAAATGATTTTCTTTGAACGGTTCGAATTCTATGCTGATTATACGAAAATAGATTTTCCTTTTTCAAAATCTATTAACGTTTCAAAAGTATGAAAAACTAATATCAGTGAAGAAGTTATTTTCAAACTTCCTCCGTCACAAGGATTTTCTACAACTTTTGCCAATACCTCTGTTACAACTGCTCCTTTTAAGAAAAGAGCTGATAACGAACCAATTACTGGCAAAGACATGAAACATATTTTTGAACAAAATAATTACACGAATAAATATTTACAAACTATTGGAGAATATTTAATTATCAATCCCTCTTTGACTACAATGAAGAAATCCACAGGAGGACCTTCCACCTCTTCTGCTCCTCTTTTCAAACCTTACGAGATCCCTAGAACCCATTCTAGGGAGCTACATATGCATTATTCTAAAGACTCTCCTCAACATTTTGAGCTTCAGCAAAGAATCCTAAAAATTGAGAAATCTTTAGTGGTCTAAGATACGCCAGTCCGTCAAGTTACTAAAGCTTCTTCGACCTGTCAAACTCCTACTGCAACTTCTAAACTCATAGGAGTCCTTGGTAAGACAAATTCAGACCAAGAATCTGAACAATCGGTATCTATAGAAGAAAACCCTCCTCTAGATATCTCACCTATTCGTGCTGAGTCTTCCAACTGGAGGAAACCTCAAAAACTCTACTATCTTAAGGCTACCCATCCAGATGTAGTTTTGGAAGAGAAGCCCAACGTCATGCAGAACAATTACAATGAAAACAACATATATGAATGGAACATAGATGGTTGTTCTGAGTATAATATTCTCGAAAAGTTACAGCAGATACCATGGTTGCCACTGTTTACAAAACTTCTCACAATTGTTCTGACCAGGGTACTACCCATGTCCTTGTAGTTGGATTTACGGGGCAACTCAAAGGATGGTGGGATACCCACCTCAGTGAAGATGAGAAGCAACAAATCTTCCAGTATGTCAAGGTTGATGAAACAAGCCAACTGATTCTTAGAGACGAGGATACTATTTCCTACTCTACCAATACCCTGATATATATTATTATCAGAACCTTCATAGGTTATCCAGGAATTTCTAGGGAAAAAACTGCCGAAGTACATAACAATCTTAAGTGCAAAACTCTTTCAGACTTTAGGTGGTATAAAGACTCTTTACTCACAAGGATCTACGAACGTCCTGATAGGAACCAACATTATATTGGAAAGAAAATTGTTAGATGGCTTTCCAAAATTACTTAGGGATTTAGTCAAAGAATAATTCCAAAATCAATATTCCGGTGGTATTGTTCCTTATGATCAGATCACCTACGGTCAAATTACCAGCCAAATCCAAGAAGTTGCTCTCAAAATTTGTAAACAAGACAAAATGCTGAGACGATTAGCCAAAGATAGGGCTCAAACTCGTAAAGACTTAGGTAGTTTTTGCGAATAGTTTGGCCTACCTCCTTGCGGTAAAAAGCCTCACAAAAGGCGCAAACCCAAAAAGGAACTTCCTAGTCCTAGCAATCCTACGTCCAAGTATAGGAAAAGAAGATTTTTCCATTTGAAGCCGACGTATTCTAAACCCAAATTTGAGAACACACCAACTTCAACCGTAGCCGAATGCTACTGATGTGGTAAAACAGGTCACATTGCCAGGTATTGTAGGGTTTCAAAGGCGATTAGGAACCTTCATCTTGATGAGTTTCTCCAATAAAATAGAAAGACTCTTGCTTATAGACCGCTATTCTGAGGTTTTTGAAGATGAGTATGAGCAGCAATTTAACTAACTCCAAGATGATGACTTAGATTCCTCATCATCTTCAACCCAGTCTGATTGAGAAGCTCAGGAAAGTCTTCTTGGGATTAGTGTTCTTACTAAAGAGCAAGATCTCCTTCTTGAAGTTATTGGCAATCTCCAAGACACAGACCTCAAAAAGGATTACCTAGAGTAACTCAAGAAAGTTTTTGATAAACCATCTCCGTCTTCCTCCAAGCTTTCTAATTATCCCAGGTGGCTAACACCTACAACATCACTGACATCCTCAAGAGATTTCCATCTCAAAAATCCAAGGTAACAACCATAACTATTGAGGATCTTAAATGTGAAATAGCTTACCTTAAAGAGGAAATTAGAGAAATCAGAGCAGGTCAAGAATTAGATCGTCTTGTGCTCCGACAACTTTCTAATAAATCTGAGAAAAAGGAGGATATCTATTGCCCAAGAACCTATTGTCCAAGAAGGTGACATAGGCCCGTTTATAGATTATCTTTCTAGAATTAACATCCAAAAATATCACATCAGAATAACTCTGATAATCAATACGTCTTTTGCCCTTGGTATAATCGCTTTGTTTGACACTGGTGCTGAACTCAGCTGCATTCAAGAAGGACTCGTGCCAACAAGTTTTTCGAAGAAACCAAAGAGGGCCTTAGGGCTGCCAATGGCGAAATACTCAAAATAAATTATAAACTTTCTTCTGTCGAAGCCACTACTTCTTCTCAACATCCAACCTGGTCGATTCCTACATCATTCGTTTTAGTAAAAAATCTTACTAGCCCTGTGATTTTAGGTCTTCCTTTCATCAATAGGATTAGCCCTTATCTTGCTTCCCACTAAGGTATTTATGTAGAATATTTTTCCAATAATATTCTCTTTCCCTATGATAAACCTCCCATTCAAAAAACTTTGCACTTCCTAAAAACACAAGGAAGCACAAGTTATGTTTCTCAAAGATAAGTTGCTTTCCAAAGGCTTCAAAAGCAAATCAAAGATCCTTCCATCATATCTAAAATTAAAACTTTAGAAATGAAGATGCAGGATGTTCTCTTCACAGATTTGCCTACTGCTTTCTGGAAGCGAAAGAACCCCATAGTCAGCCTTCCTTATGAACCTAACTTTGATGAAAAAATAATTCCTTCTAAATCTCGCCCTATTCAAATGAATCACGAGCTCATCATTCATGACCAGAAAGAGATTGATGATCTCATAGGCGAAAAAATTATTTCTCCTTCAAAATCTCCCTAGAGTTGTGCAACATTCTATGTTAACAAAAACTCCGAAATTGAGCGAGGTGTACCTTGTTTAGTTATCAATTACAAACTCCTTAATACTGCTCTTAGGTGGATTAGATATCCTATTCCTAATAAGATAGATTTTCTTCAGCGTGTCCATGCCGTTATCATATTTTCTAAATTCGATTTAAAATGAGGATTCTGGCAGATCCAAATTGACCCTAAAGATGTATACAAGACCACTTTCATTGTACCATTCAGGCAGTATGAATGGAATGTTATGCCTTTCGGATTGAAAATGCTCCTTCTGAATTCAAAAAAATCATGAACGATGTCTTCAATCCTCTTTCACAATATATTATTACTTATATTGACGATATTCTTTTATTTTCTACAAGCATTGACCAACATTTTAAACATTTAAATATTTTTCTTTAATACTATTAGGGAAAATGGCCTAGTTTTATCCAAAACTAAATATAGTTTATTCCAGATAAACATTCGATTTCCTGGTCACAATATCCAACAAGGGACTGTGATCCCTATACAAAGGACTGTTGAATTTGCTGATAAATTCCCGGATCAAATTCTAGACAAGACACAGCTCCAAAGATTCCTTAGTTGTGTCAATTATGTCTGCGACTTCATTCCAGGTCTTAGTATTCTACTAAAATCGCTCGACGATCGGCTGAAAATGCCTCCACCACCTTGGGCTAACAACCATGCCAGCGTAGTCACGTGTAGTCAAGGAAATCAAATCGAAAGTCAAACACCTTCCTTTCTTAACCCTTCCTGATCCTTCTGCCTAAAATAGTAGAAACAGATGCTTCAGATTTAGGATATGGAGGGATTTTAAAATAAAAGAAAAATGATAAAGAATATATCATTGCTTTTACCTCCAAACATTGGAATAATGCTCAACAAAATTATCCTACTAGATTTTGATATAGAATATATCAAAGGATGCTTAAATTCCATACTAGACTTCCTTACCTGAGAATTCCCGCAGGATAGATAATGATTAGAAAAAAGAAAGCTGATCCTCCCATACCAATGCTTCTGACTCCATCGGAAGATTCAACATTGGCTGTTTCAAAACAGCCAACAATCAATACACAACAGGGAGTTGTCACAAGACAAACAGTTGCCTCCAAGCAACCATTAAATGAGGTTGGACCAAGCCAGCCGAAATATAGAACTCCAGCAGATTATGCCATGAAGGGAGTTCCTCAAACATATCTGGTGGATTCACCAAAACCAATTTTGTTTGCTTAACCAAAAAGATGGGCAGACATAGTTGAAGAAGATGAACTTCAACAAACCCAAATGCTACAGACTGCCCCATGGACAACAGAAGAACTCTTGCGATGGTATCAACTCATGGGATTTAAAAATGCTTTACCCATGACAAATCCTAAACAAGGACAACAACAATTAAACCAATTAATGGATGTGGCGGCTACAAGCTTCATATCTCCCTTCAAAACTCATGTGGTTGTCCAAAGCACCACAATCAAAGCAGTGGTGGCAAAGGCCCCATTACACAATGCACGATACCTTCGGTATCCAAACAGGCACTTTCTATGAATTTATCTTTACAGATACCAAATCTTGTCTATTCAAACCATTTTTAGACAAAACCCAAACATATGTCACCCATACAACGGTGTGGATTAATAAAATAATCTTACCAAAAGAATAGAGCACACACCCTACTAAACTCAGAAAGTTTTGAACCTCAATTTTTCAACTACTATAACTACCGAGACGCCTGGATGAATGCATTCACATTCCAAAATTCCCTTGGAAAATATTCATTTTTTATCCTTTGGGGAAGACAACTAATATCCGAGTTCCCTAAGTGGTTTTTACATCAATGGTGGCCAATCTGTGGTCACACAATAGATATTTTTCTTCTCCGGTAAAAGAAAGATATGATTACTTTTGTACCAAATATTATCATGACCAGCATATCCCAATGCTTCTCCAATTTTCCCATAGATTCCGTATCTCATGGATCTACGCGAAAATTCTCATTTCACAAGACAGAAGATCAAAGAGGGTTACCATGGTTAGCCTGTCAAGGTCACTGTAAGTGGTGTAAGGCTTGGAAAGGTGCTTCTGAAGCTTATGTACCAACAATTGAAAAATGGTTCTTTGAGAATCCAAAATATCTGTCACCCACAGATGTCTCTCGTTTTCAATTTTTGCAGCAAAAATCTCTTGCTTCTACACAACTAGCAGGATCCAGCAGCAAAAAGGAATATATCCAGCAAATGAAAAAACTGCTCCAACCATTAAAGGCTAAAGAACCCAGCCAAAAATTCCCATCTGAAGACCAATCAGATGAAGAAAATAATGAAGAAGAATAAGACCCTGATTATGATATCACTGTACCATGAAATCGGAGAAATTGTTGAGATCAAGACAGCATAAAATTTTTGGAAGTTACTGTAGCAAAGTTACTATTTACTTTCACTGTAGCTTTTTTTTCTGTACACTTTCACTACAGCAGCCCTATCTATTTTTCTATAAATAGATCCCTCCCCATTTGAAAAGAGAGGGCATTCAAAAATATACCTCTCTCTTTATATATATCTCTCTCTAGAAGAATCTCTACCTGGTTAGAGCACTTCCTCTGTAATATTTACTACTTATTTTTATAAACTTCAGGAAGGCTCTGCCACCTTATTTTATGTTTTAATCTTCTGCACTTTATTTTATGTTTTTAATTTTCTGTCTTTAATTTATATACATATGGGAACCTCGAGTCCCTGAGACAGAGAAGAAGAGATGTGTCAAGTCCTTCTTTAGTGAGTGGTTTAGCGGCAATTTGTACTAAACCAAAATGGAGATAATTGTATTTCTGTCTATATTTTTCTATAGACTTGACATTGAGAAGTTTGATCTACTCATGATCCGATTCAAGAGGAATAGTCTGTTCGATGGTAGACATGTGATAATCACTTGTCTGGTTGTTCCATCTGGAAGACTTGTAAATTGTAGACTGGAGATGTTTGTGGATTTTCCAGTCGTCAATTGTTTCCTGCAAGTCAGAGAAACTAATCTCTTCTTTGAGCTTGAAATTGGAGGTAGAAGATGAGGAAGAAGACGAAGAGGATCTAGAAGATTTCGAAGAGGAGTAGTGAAAGAAAGACATTTTCATAAGAATT
The DNA here is from genome assembly GCA_002018475.1 of Nicotiana obtusifolia. Classification (NCBI taxonomy): domain Eukaryota; kingdom Viridiplantae; phylum Streptophyta; class Magnoliopsida; order Solanales; family Solanaceae; genus Nicotiana; species Nicotiana obtusifolia. The sequence goes on along the minus strand of MCJB01051242.1, from coordinate 106,160 downwards.
TTTTAAAAACTTCCTGTCCTTGGCTCAAGAGACCAAGGGGTTTCATATGGAAAATATTCAAGTTTTTAGCTAACTTTGTATAGAAAGACTAGATCTAGGAGTTAAGTTCTTTTTAGATCTATAGATCTTAAGAAAAAAATACTTTATTTTTATCTTAGTATCGTCTTGGTGAAGAAGTACCACACCAATATTTGGAGGTAAAAGCGATGATATGCACTTTATCATTTTTCTTTTGTTTTAAAATCCCTCCATATCCTAAATCTGAAGCATCTGTTTCTACTATTTTGTAGGCAGAAGGATTAGGAAGGGATAAGAAAGGAAGATGTTTGACTTTCGATTTGATTTCCTTGACTGCGCTGGTATGGTTGTTAGTCCAAGGTGGTGGAGGCTTTTTCAGCCGATCGTGGAGCGGTTTTAGCAAAATACTAAGACCTAGAATGATGTCGCAGACATAGTTGACACAACCAAGGAATCTCTGGAGCTGTGTCTTGTCTAGAATTTGATCCAGGAATTTATCAGAAAATTGAACAGACCTTTGCATAGGGATTACAGTCCCTTGTTGGATATTGTGACCAAGAAATCGAATGTATATCTGGAATAAACTATATTTAGTTTTGGATAGAACTAGGCCATTTTCCCTAATAGTATTAAAGAAAATATTTAAATGTTTAAAATGTTGGTCAATGCTTGTGAAAAATACAAGAATATTATCAATGTAAGTAATAATAAATTGTGAAAGAATATTGAAGACATCTTTGATGATTTTTTGGAATTCAGAAGGAGTATTTTTCAATCCGAAAGCCATAACATTCCATTCGTACTGTCCGAATAGGACAGTGAAAGCGGTCGTTTATCGATCTTTAGGGTCGATTTGGATCCTTCTCTAGTGAGTGGTTTAGAGGCAATTTGTACTAAACCAAAATGGAGATAATTGTATTTCTGTCTATATTTTTCTACTGACTTGATATTGAGAAGTTTGATCTCGTCATGATCCGATTCAAGAGGAATACTCTGTTCGATGGTAGACATGTGTTAATCACTTGTCAGCTTGTTCCATCTAGAAGACTCTTAAATTGTAGATTTAGGATGTTTGGGGATTTTCTAGTCATCAATTGTTTGCTGCAAGTCAGAGAAACTAATCTCTTCTTTGAGCTTGAAATTGGAGGGTAGAAGATGAGGAAGAGGACAAAGAGGATCTACAAGATTTCGAAAAGGAGTGGCGAAAGAAAGACATTTAATTAAGAATTTCTTAAAATTTCCTGTCCTTGGCTCAAGAGACCAAGGGTTTCATAAGAAAAATATTCAAGTTTTTTGCTAACTTTGTGTAGAAATACCAGATCTAGGAGTTAAGTTCTTTTAGATCTATAGATCTTAAGAAAAAATATTCTAGTTTGATCTATGTATCGTCTTGATGAGGAAGTACCGCACTAATATTTGGAAAAATGATATATTATTTATCATTTTTCTTTTGTTAAAATCTTTCCATATCCTAAATTTGAAGCATTTGTTTCTACTATTTTGTCGGCAGAAGGATCAGAAAGGGTTAAGAAAGGAAGGTGTTTGACTTTCGATTTGATTTCCTTGTCTATGCTGGTATTGTTGTTGGTCCAAGGTGGTGGAGACATTTTCAGCCGATCGTGGAGCGGTTTTAGCAAAATACTAAGACCTAGAATGATGTCGCAGACATAGTTGACACAACCAAGGAATCTCTGGAGCTGTGTCTTGTCTAGAATTTGATCCAGGAATTTATCAGAAAATTGAACAGACCTTTGCATAGGGATTACAGTCCCTTGTTGGATATTGTGACCAAGAAATCGAATGTATATCTGGAATAAACTATATTTAGTTTTGGATAGAACTAGGCCATTTTCCCATGTAGTATTAAAGAAAATATTTAAATGTTTAAAATGTTGGTCAATGCTTTGTGGAAAATACAAGAATATCGTTAATGTAAGTAATAATATATTGTGAAAGAGGATTGAAGACATCGTTCATGATTTTTTAGAATTCAGAAGGAGCATTTTTCAATCCGAAAGGTATAACATTCCATTCATACTGTCCGAATGACAGTGAAAGCGGTCTTGTATTGATCTTTAGGGTTGATTTGGATCCTTCTCTGATGAGTGGTTTAGCGTAAATTTGTACTAAACGAAAATGGAGATTATTGTCTTTCTGTCTATATTTTTCTATTGACTTGATATTGAGAAGTTTGATCTCCTCATGATCCGATTCAAGAGGAATAGTCTATTCGATGGTAGACATGTGATAATCACTTTTCAGGTTGTTCCATCTGCAAGACTTGTAAATTGTAGGCTGGGGAGTTTTGGGGATTTTCCAGTCGTTAGTTATTTGCTGCAAGTCAGAGAAACTAATCTCTTCTTTGAGCTTGAAATTGGACGTAGAAGATGAGGAAGAGGACGAAGAGGATCTAGAAGATTTCGAAGGGGAGTGGCAAGAGAAAGACATTTTAATAAGAATTGAGAAGTTTAACTTCCTGTCCTTGGCTCAAGAGACCAAGGGTTTCATAAGGAAAATATTCAAGTTTTTAGGTAACTTTGTGTAGAAATACCAAACCTAGGAGTTAAGTTCTTTTAGATCTATAGATCTTAAGAAAAAATACTCTAGTTTTATCTTAGTAGCGTATTGAAGAGTCCAGATCTAGGAGATAGATTCATAGAAATACCTGTTCTTTCATATAAAGAAGGTAAATATGGAAATTGTTTTAAGAAGCTCTACTTTTGGATGACCCAAAGGCTACAAGTAACCACCTGCAGGCGTACTAGGTACATTTACATGCATTCCATCACCATAATCCCTAGGAACACTACCTGCAGTGCAGATCCGAAGATCACAGTGCCATCTTTCATGAGTTCTTCTTATTGTAAAAACATATTTAACAAATTTATGTGTAATAACCAATCGATATATAAATATATCTACAGATAAAGTAATTCAATACTATATTATGATGAAATCCATAGTAGAATTCTTTAAGACTTATAGATCTAGAGTTATTTCGTCAGATCTGGAAGTACCACATCATAGCAAGTTAAAAACAAGAATCACCATCCTTACTTCTCAATCAGACTAGGTTGAAGATGAAGAGAGATCTAAGTCATCATCTTGGAGTTGGTTAAATTGATGCTCATAATCGTCCTCAGAATCATCAGAATCGCTGTCTATAAGAAGGAGTCCTTCTATTTTATTAAGGAGAGACTCATCAAGATGGAGGTTCCTAATCGCCTTTGAAACCCTAAAATATCTGCAGCATTTGGCCATGGTTGAAGTTGGTGTATTCTCAACTTTGGGTTTAGAAAACTTCGGCTTCGTATGGAAGGTCTTCTTTTCCTATAATTGGACGTAGGATTGCTAGGACTAGGAAGTTCCTTTTTGAGTTTGCGCTTTTGGTGAGGCTTTTTACCGCAAGGAGGTAGATCAAACTGTTCTCAAAAAACTACCTAAGTCGTTACGAGTTTGAGACATATTTTTGGCTAATTGTTTCAGCATTTTGTCTTGTTTCCAGATTTTGAGAGGAACTTGCTGGATTTAGCTGGTAATTTGACCATAGGTGATATGATCATAAGGATCAATACCACCGGAATATTGATTTTGGAATTCTTCTTTGACTAAATCCCTAAGTGATTTTGGCAAACGATCTAAGAATATTTTTTTCCAATAATGTTGGTTTCCATCAGGCCGTTAATAGATCCGTGTGAGTAAAGAGTCTTTATACCACCTAAAGTCTGAAAGAGTTTTGCACTTAAGATTGTTATGTACTTCCGCAGTTTTTTCCCTAAAAATTCCTGGAAAACCTATGAAGCAACTGATAATAGTATGTATCAGGGTATTGGTAGAGTCGGAAATAGTATCCTCGTCTCTAAGAATCAGTTAGCCTGTTTCATCAACCTTGACAGACTGGAAGATTTGTTGCTTCTCATCTTCACTGAGGTGGGTATCTCACAAGAAATGAGTTGCCCCGTAAATCCAACTATAAGAACATGGGTAGTACCCTGGTAAGAACAATTATGAGAAGTTTTGCAAGCAACCATGGTCATCTGCTGCAACTTTTCGAGAATATTATACTCAGAATAACCATGTATGTTCCATTCATATATGTTGTTTTCATTGTAATTGTTCTGCATGACATTGGGCTTCTCTTCCAAAACTAGATCTGGATGGGCAGCCTTAAGATAGTAGAGTTTTTAAGGCTTCCTCCAGTTGGAAGACTCAGCACGAATAAGTGCGATATCTAGAGGAGGTTTTTCTTATATATACTGATTGTTCAGATTCTTGGTCCGAATCTGTCTTACCAAGGACTCCTATGAGTTTAGAAGTTGCAGTAGGAGTTTGATAGGTCGAAGAAGGTTTAGTAACTTGGCGGACTGGTGTATCTTAGACCACTAAAGTTTTCTAAATTTCTAGGATTCTTTGCTGAAGCTCAAAATGTTGAGGAGAGTCTTTATAATAATGCATATGTAGCTCCCTAGAATGGGTTCTAGGGATCTCGTAAGGTTTGAAAAGAGGAGCAGAAGAGGTGGAAGGTCCTACTGTGGATTTCTTCATTGTAGTCAAAGAAGGATTGACAATTAAATATTCTCTAATAGTTTGTAAATATTTATTCGTGTAACTATTTTGTTCAAAAATATGTTTCATGTCTTTGCCAGTAATTGGTTCGTTATCAGCTCTTTTCTTAAAAGGAGCAGCTGTAACAGAGGTATTGGTAAAAGTTGTAGAAAATCCTTGTGACGGAGGAAGTTTGAAAATAACTTCTTCACTGATATTAGTTTTTCATACTTCTTAAACGTTAATAGATTTTGAAAAAAGGAAATCTATTCTCGTATAATCAGCATAGAATTCGAACCATTCAAAGAAATTGATCTGTCTTTTAACAGCATTTAATGAATCATAAAAACTTGATTGAATTTATTTTCTTTTCTCTCCTTTGTATTTTTCCAAAAACCAAGTGCTTTTGAAAAGATTATCGGGAGAATAAAATTCATTTTGGAGAGTCATTTTGTCAATTTCAAAATCCACTTCTAAGACTCCAATATTACCATCACCAAGTTCAGCACCTAAGGACGTATAGGTAGGAGAATTGGGGAGATCATAACTAGTTTCAGTAGAAGGAGCATTTTCTACCTTATATCTAGCCTGGGGGATTGTAACATCTGAAACAGTTTCTACTCTTGTGGGATAAGAGGATTTCAAATGTCTAGCGGACTGGACAGACGGGCTTTCAGATGGAATTGAGGTATTAGCTCTTTGTCTGAGTGACTTCTGGAACGAAATTAGTATAGATTCGGTGGGAAATTGTTGGATCTGTGAAACTGAGGTATTCTCAGGTTTTTGAGTTGGAGTAGCATCTTGCAAAAGCCAGTTCTGAGGTGAAGATATCTGACTCCAGGATACTGGTCTAGGAACAGATAGATGAGATCTTTGTAGATCTGTTAGGAAGAGAACACTTTCACCCTTGTGCATTGTTCTCATGGCTCCAGTATTGAAGGCTTAGCCTTATATTGGATTATATAGATGATAGCTACCGGGAGAGATCTAGTTTTGATTTTGTAATTGGAGGTTTTGACATTAAGTTTCAAGGTATCTAAAATGTTCCTATCTCTCAAGGAGAATGTAAAATTAGGAAAATAATCGAAATAAATTGGTCCGTTACAAAGACAGGTTTCTACCATCCCAAGTAGAGAATTATTGAAGTCTAGGAACCTAAAGTCCCTGAGACAGAGAAGAAGAGATGTGTCAAGTCCTTCTCTTGTGAGTGGTTTAGCGAAAATTTGTACTAAACCAGAATGGAGATAATTGTATTTCTGTCTATATTTTTCTATAGACTTGATATTGAGAAGTTTGATCTCCTCATGATCCGATTCAAGAGGAATAGTCTGTTCGATGGTAGACATGTGATAATCACTTGTCAGGTTGTTCTATCTGGAAGACTTTTAAATTTTAGATTGCGGATGTCTGGGGATTTTCCAATCGTCAATTGTTTGCTGCAAGTCAGAGAAACTAATTTCTTCTTTGAGCTTGAAATTGGAGGTAGAAGATGAGGAAGAGGACGAAGAGGATCTAGAAGATTTCGAAGGGGAGTGGCGAAAGAAAGACAGCTTAATAAGATTTCTTTAAAAATCATATATATACATATGTGTGTGTGTGTGTGTGTGTGTGTGTGTGTGTGTGGATCGGGTTGCACGCCGCAACGATCTTTATGGCTATAGATATGTGGATCGGGTTGCACGCCGCAACAAGCCTTATGGCTATTTGTATGTGGATCAAGTTGCTCGCCACAACAAGCCTTATGGCTATATATATGTGGATCGGGTTGCACGCCGCAACAGGCCTTATGGCTATATGTGGATCGGGCTGCACGCTGCAGCAGGTATTGTACAGTACTAAGTGATTGTGTGTGCTGAGTATTGAGCATTGTGAGAGAGAATATGAGACAATAACATTGAGTACTCTGAGAGTGTGAGTACATGAGTTCATCACTAAGATACATTGCTTTTGATATGCGTACTTGAGATACATGCATGGAGATGTATTTCCTCCTACTACCCGATTTTGGTGATGTTCATGATTTCACCTTTATATTGACATATAAGCATAGAGATGTATTTTCCGCATGCTATCTGAAAATGAAACATCTTATTTATTGTTGAATGGTTTTCGGAGAAATCACAGTTTTCAAACTTACTCATATGCTTTTGGGATTTTCAGTGAAAGATTTGGGATTTACTGTTATACTTGAAAAACATGTCTATTTTTCCGTAACTGTGAACGAGTTGGGTCTTACCTATGAGTTATTTTCATGTACCCTTTTATTAAATTATTATGAACTATTGCTGTTTATTAGAGTTGGACTCTGACCCTTGCCCCAACTCATCACTACTTTCAACCTAAGATTAAGTTTGTTACTTATTGAGTACATGGGATCGGATGTACTTATACTACACTTCTGCACCTTGCGTACAAATGTTGCATGTTGATGTTGCTGCGTGGGCAGGAGCTGGATTTGAAGATGCACCTGCGTTCCAGTCATATCTGCCTCTTGATCTTGGTAGCTTTAATAATTCAAATCTGTTCATGTATATTTAAAACAGATGGTATATTTTATTTTAAACCACCTTTGTAAACTCTATATCTTAGAAGCTCATGATTTGTACTTCTAGTCCTTGGGAATTCTTTGTATATTCAGTTGTATTATCATTCCTTCTCTTAATAAATATCATTGAAACTGGTTTATCGTTAACTGGCTTATCTAGCGGGTTGGGTTAAGTGCCATCAAGGCTAGTTGGATTTCGGGTCGTGACAAGTTTGTATCAGTGCTCTAGGTTCATAGGTTCTACGAATCATGAGCAAGTGTAAAGTAGAGTCTTGCGGATCGGTATGATGACATCCATACCTATCTTCGAGATGCTACAGGGTGTTTAGGATAAATTTTCCATCTTTCCTTCCTTATCGTGCCACATTGATTCAGCTTGAAGCGTAACTCTTTGAATTCCTTCCACGCATTCGTATGCGCACGTGAGCGCTCGGTATCAGGTGTGCATCGACGGCTTTGTGATTTCATGGATGAGGTGCGAGATGTGATTTCTGTGTGCTGATGAAGGGCCAGTCTGGAGGACTTGAGTCTGGGTTATAATTGTAGCTTGAGCACGGGGATTTCAGTTGTGTGAGCACATGCGTTTGGACTTATATGTCCGCTAGCGTCCCTATGAGTTGAATTTGTGACTAGATGAGTGGCTGGATGGCTATATGATGAGGATGATACGACTGCGGAATGTGTTCTGATAGTTTGATTGTGACGAGAATAGTTTGCCTGAGATGTAAAAAGGATTATTTGGTGCTAGATTGCTATCTTAATGTGACGTATAATCTTGAGTTATGAGTGTGTTGAAAGATTTTTCATGTTGATTAATTGTGGAACGAAGTAGATTTGATGTCTTGTTGTGAGTTTAGACTCAGGAAGATTACGTAGTAATCGTGGCTTCGAATGAGTATTGCAAGATGCCAATTTGAGGCTAAGCAGGTGGGTATCTCCTACGGAGTAATCTACGGAGATGTGATCCATATGATGTGTGGTGGGATATATGTGTTGAGATTTGAATTTGAACTTGGTTGAGAATATTGACCTGATGTCATGTGGATGTTGCGAGCTTAGTGGATGGTTTGCAGTGCTATATGGTTTGTGTTGTGTGAGCTAATGAAGGATTTAGTTGAATCTCCCTGCGGTATTATGGCAGTAATAGAGTATGGGTATGGTGAGTTATCAAATGTTCTATTCTATGGCATTGAGCTAAGTGGGGGAGTCTGTTATCGATGATTTGATGCATGGTTACGTGCGGCATTGGTTTTGGTATGAGGCATACTTATGGATTGGTTATGACTTCCAGAGGCTAAGATCGAGGATGACTCGAGTAAAGAAATTTCTGGATATGGGATATGTTACACTTTATGCCTATATGGGAATCATGGGATGATTGAGTTGTTTTTCGTGAAGGATGTAGTGCGCGTGGAGTAGGAAATTGCTAGGTTGCTCAAAGGTGTGGATTACTTCTTTGGGTGTTGTTGTGCTAATGGGGCATAGGTCAATTGGCCCGTTTGGGCGGCACAATTAAGATTTGAGCAGAATGGATGACTCTCGAGAAGGATCGGATGGATTCAAGAATTATATATAGCAATCGAGAATTTATTCGAATTTGTCTATGGCTAGACTCTGAGATTTGTGCCGGATGGTGTCGGTGCTCACGGTATTTCTATATCACTATGGATTCTACATTTCAGCGTCAGGAAGGTGAAGGAAATGGTTTTGGATTCACAGAAGGTCTCTTCAGAGTGGGTGTCTCAGTTGTGGTACTTTTGGGGTGCTTAAGAGGGAATACAACGGCTTATGGGCCTTAAGGCGGTGTGGTTTTATTCTAGGATCTTGTGGGGTGAGTTTTGGTTGAAGATCATTGTATTACGGCGAGGAGGAGTGTCAACTTGAAGATAATTCGGATGGAACTTAGAGAAAGAGTGCAGCTTGGTAGTAGGCTGGATCAGCTAGGTAACTGATATGATCGGTTCTTTGGGTACTTATGATGTGGTGAGGCTCTACATGTAGTTTGGTGTCAATACTCTTGGATTTAGCGACCTGCGTGACTCAGTTCTGATTGTTTGGTTATGGGAAAATGGGTTTTGTAAAGTTCTTGATGGTTTCTATCATGGCTTGAGATGGATATTTTCTACCGGCATGAGAAGCATGTTGTGTATTGTTATTTTCTCCTGGATGAGATCAAACGGAAGATTTCTAACTGATCGGGTATGTATTTCTGCTGGACTCAGAGTTGATTATGAGATTCTTGTACTTTTCATATGATGGCATGATAGCTGTGGTGTGTAGTGTGGAATTGAGGTTTGCATGTGCAAGGTCATAATCAATTTTCAAGGTAGATCATAAATTCTTAGACGGCATGGGTGATTTCTGATGTTTAGATAGATCTGTCGTGCCCTGTTTTGAAAGCGGGTTTCGACACGTGACAACTCTTAAAAAGGAGTACTAAAAGAGAAGAGTCGCCACCTAACGATTTTAAGGTGCGTTATGGCACCTATTTGCAAATAACTCTATTTGACTAGTCCGTGTCATTATAGATAGGGTAAGGGCTCCAATTACCTCAAAGAGAAGGTGTTAGGCACTCTTCGAGATCCACAACTGTGGGTCCCGACCGACTTTTAAACTATATGGATTATGTTATTAAGCTAGTTGATCAAACAAATAGAAGGGAAATTCAGAAGTTGTAGAGTCTTATTAAAACATATGAGAATCGGTACAAGTCTTAATAACTACAAAGGTACGAACTATATTATCTACGTTGAATGACTAAGTTTGAATAACAAGCATATAAAAAGGAGGAGGGGGGAGGGTCCTAAGTTATTTAGCCTAGAGGATCACCCCGTGCAACATAAATAATACTTCGCAACTCTCTTAAGGTAGAGGTTGCTTGTATTATTCTGCGGGCACAGACTTTCATCTTCTGCTACCCGATTACTATGTTGAAGTTGTTTACTTAAAGTTGTTCTAATTCAATTTTAAGTCGTTCCCTATGCGTGCACTACCCGTCCCATGCCTATGGTCCAGGAGGCTTTGGACCTACTATCGGGTGGTTCTAGACTATACTTAGGGTGCTCAAAAATGATAAAACTAGGCGACATTCAAAACAGATAGGATTGCATACAATAACAATAAAAAGGCTCAAGTTAACCTCAACACATAAGCACGAAAATAGATTTCTGGTTAGGCAGTAGACGGAATTAAAACGTATTAGAATCATTAAGTCTTGTAGGCATGATTTCTATATGATTCCAGCATTATACAGGCAGTGCTGTAATTTCTGGACTGATGTATAGGCAGATTAGAGCTTTAGAAGTCCTATGGACAGGATATCTCGTTTGCGTAACAAGGTGGTGAAAACAATCCCATAATTCTGAATTACCAATGCTAATTTTATTGATATGCGTCTTAGGTAGGTGATAGTACCCTATAGACATGATCTCTAGTAGTTGCGTGATTAGGCAGTGACGTCGCTTGAAAACACAATATTAGTAGCGTCAATAAACACCCTATAAGCAGGATTTCTAACAATTAGACTTGATTTTATAACACTTTATCCCTATAGGCAGGCTATTTGAGTGAGGCAATGGAAAAGCAGCATGAAGCTGTTGATTAATTTGTTAAGATCCTATAGTCATGGTATCTAGGTAAGTAAAAGTATTGCATTGTTGCATCCTATAAACATGTTATCTAAGAGTGTTCATAGTAGACATGGAAACAAGTGTAGCATATTTGACAAATGAAATGAAGTGTGTGCATGATTCCCATAGGCATGCTTTCTACACATGAAACTAAATAGCATATAAGGCATGTTGAACAAAATAGCAAATAGACTACATAGACCCTATAGGCACATTTTCTACCCTTTTATGTAAGCATTAGATATACCTATTTCCCTCAATTCCACTAATTCCCTATTATTCAGTTTTACAGGTTATTACAGACTGTATTAAACCAAGCTCTGAACCAATTACAAATATAGAATAACCTAGTAACACATCTGGGCCTTCCAATATGCTCAAAACTTCACAGGGAGAACGGGCCGAAACTTCAAATGCGAACATTGCATTTCAGACCTCTAGTACCAAAGCAGGCCTAACATACCAGGCCCAAATGAATAACTTACTTAACCAAAGGAATGCCCAATTCAGCCTTACAGGTAACAAAATACTTATTGAATTGATAACAATTTTCATACTTAACTCTTAAAGCTAACAACAACTCCAACCAAAACACATAGACAAAAATACATGAAAGACAGACAAGTTCATTCATGCTTGCATTTTAAGAGGACATGATTGATTATCCTAGAATAACAGATTCTTTCGAACGAAGTTTCACACACTAGGACAATATCAAACTTCAACAGTAAGAGAAGCAAGCGTCAAATCTAATACCATTTTGCCATATGTGGTGAAAGAAGGTCAGCTGTAAGATTTATTCGTAAGGTCTGAACTGGTTCTAAGGAGTGTAAGATTGAGCAAGTTAGCAAACACATAAGAAAATCGCAAATGCAAAATAACAGGTCCTCATGAACTGCAGGACCAAAAGAGTAACCAGTTAGGCATGGACTAAATTGCATCCTAAGCATGAGTTTGGTTGACATAGCAATCCAGGACAGGGTAGGAAAGCAGGATTGACGACAAACATCAGCATAACATGGCAAACTAAACAGGTTTAGTAGAGCCTGAATTCTCAATATGCAAAGACACATTAAGGGCTAGATTGTCATATAAAGGCTGGATATTGTATTTCACCTTACAGACTATTAGTATTATTAAACAACCTGGGATTTAACTAAGCATGAAACACATAACAAAGCTCACAATTGGCTGACATCACAGTTAAGAATTGGTCGCAGTAGAGTATCAGATACATTAAAACACATGAATTGGTCTATCATAAGGATGCAGAACAAAGCAAGGGATAAATTCAGGGAGAATAGCAGGTAATAAGCATTCAAACACACACATTAAGGTAAACATGCTTAAGAGAGCCAACAATCATTCATATTAAACACAGGTAATAGACATATCTGAGTTGGGAATCTTAGGCAAGTTAAAGTACTAGAAAACGTTCAGAGTCACAAGACGACTTCTGAGCCAATAAGGCTTCATACAGAGATGACATAGAAACATATTAACTCACACAAGTTTCAGTGGCATGAGTTTACAGAATACTAGCACAAACGGAGGAGAAGGAAACTGTGAAGGCCAAGGAACTTTCCAGTTATCAAGTGATAAACAGATAAACATGAAGAACAATCTCAACAGTACTCCAAACATCTACAAAGAGTAGTAGAACCTAAAATCTCAGTGCGTCAGAGTTTCCAAGGATTTCAGATGAACCCCGGGCAGTGTTCGCAATAAGAAAGGTCAATTAGTCAAATTTCGGAGGCCTTGGCTTTCAGCCGGCCAAGAGCCAAAGTTCAGAATAATATAGACCAAAGAGTAAAAGTATAATATTGATAATAAAAGTAGTCAAATGGTAGTTCTTGCAGTAGTCCCCCCTTTCTGAGCTCCAGGTCAAGCGGGGTTTATATAGTTGCAAACTTGGACGAACAAACAAGGAAATATAATCAATCAACACAAAAAGGAAAGAATATATTCCATGCATGCTCAAAATAATAGAGAAAGTAAGAAACTCTGAACCCTAGTTGGAGTCGGATTTAAGGCAAATCGTTCAGAAGCCCCAGTCACGACAGAATCACCGGGAGCATACCATATACAAGACAAATTTTCTCTTTTTAAGTGTATAGAACCACAATCGCACCTAGAACCATAGAATCAAAGCCATATCTATGAGAATCAAACTTTCCATAAGTATAATGGTCGAAAGTAACCATAAATGAGTGATAGTAGCAGAAAAGACAAGTAGAATCCGCGTATGAATGCGTACAAGGAAGGAGTAAGAGAGAATCTCCATGGTCGACTAGGGTTAGTATGAGAGTGGAGAGATGAGAGAATACAGAGACGTCTGGGTGGGGAAATGGGTCTCTAGGGTTTGTGCGAGGAGTTATAAGGAGAGATGGGGATTTATTATGGCCGTTGATCACTAAGGATAAACGGCCTGGAATGATTAAGAAATGGGGCGGGTTAAGTGCAACGGGTCGCGACCTAATTTTAAAGGGGTCGTTTTGTTGGGCTTCTGAAGAATGAAGTGGAGTGGGCCAAAGGTTTTGGGCCTGATTTGGTCCGGAATTAGCCTTGTATTGGGTTGGATTTTAAGTACAAGAAATTAAGAAAAAAATAATTTAATAAAATAGCTAAATAAATATCAAAATAGTACTTATGCAAATTAATATGTTAAAATAATAGATGAAAGTTAAAAAATTATTTTGACTTTGAAAAAAATGACAAAAATACAATTAATTGTAAAGTATAAGCTATTATTTCAAAAAAATGTGTAAATAGCTCAAAAATGCAAAATGTAATTATATGAGATGAAGTAAAATGTTATAAAACATGCATGTGGGTATAAATAATAAATTTGGATTTTAAATCATTCCAAAATAATTTGAAGGGATATTTAATAAATATTTAAATAATTAAATGTGATAAAATCAATTTTAAGCTTTAAAAATTATAGAAAATTCTAATAAATCCTGTCAATTAGGTAATAATGCAATAAATGATGTTTTGAAAGTATACATGGCATTTATAAAAATATGAGGGCAAACTTGGGTATCAACAACTGCCTCTCTTTACCTGAGAATGATGAAAGAGCTGTTGGGTAAAGAAAATGATGGCCACTTTTGTCTGAAGTGAGTGAGGAATGATGTGTTTTGAAAAAAAAATGGGGGCCGAACCCTGGTTCTCGAGCTGCCTACTTATCCCTAGTGTTACGAAAATTAGGCCGTGTGTAGTTCTGAATCCAACGACGAGTGAAACTGACAGAATTGGTATAAGAGTGGTCGTATGTTTCAAAAAGGATCTTTTGGATGCGATATTGTCGTGATCAACGGATGATTTCTGGTGGCGCTATGAATGTGAATTTGATCGTTACGGATGGATAAGACAGGTATTTGAATGATTATAGAACAAAGGATAATCAATTGTTAATTATCGGCTACGAAGGATGTGAACCGGAGCGAGAATTACTCCTGTTTGTAGAACGGTTACCTCCCAAGTTACCGGCAAAACTTAAAACATGATGCACGCGAATATACATAGTTATTGCGAAAATTTAAACATGATGCAAATTCCCTTCGGACCATGAGTTGTCTTTGGACGATGAGGATAATGTCCTTAGACTATGACTCCTGGGCCATGAAGCGTATGATAAGGGATTCGCAGGCCATGAAATGGTGTCTTTGGGTCATGTGGATGGTGCCTCTGGACTATTACGCCTTTGAATAATGATATGCGGTTTCGAGAGATCCTCAGGCCATGGCATGGTGCCTTCGGGCTAAGAGGATGATGCCCTCATGCTGTGGTGCCTTCGGACAACATGGCGATGTTTCAACCCATGAAATGCAAAGATGTGGCGATATCGATCGTTTGATAGAGAAAATAGGTGATGATTAGTCATATGTGAAGACAAGACAAGACAAGGCTTAGTCTTGTATGAGAAGAGGGCAGTGCTTGGCCATATGCTAAGAAGGGAGACTGTGCTTATTCTTATGCAGTGTAGCGGAGGCAGTGTTTAGTCTCATGCGAGGGAGGACAATGCTTAGCCTTATGCAATCATAGAGGCAGTGCTTAGCCTCATGCAAAGAATGGGGACATTGTTTAGTCCCATGCAAAGAAAGGCAAATGCTTAGTTTTTATGCAATGTGGAAACAGTGCTTAGACTCATGCAAAGAATAGAGATAGTTCTTAGTCTCATGCAAAGAAAGATAGTGCTTAGTCTCATGCGAAGAATGGAGACAATGCTTAGTCTCATGCAAAGAAGGCAATGTTTGGCCGTATGCCATAATGGAGGCAATGCTTAGCCTCATCCAAGGTATAGAGACAATGCTTAGTCACATGCAAAGGAAGGCAGTGCTTAGCCTTATGCAAGGTATGGAGAAAATGCCTAGTCTCACGCAATAGAAGGTAGTGCTTAGCCTTATGCAATAATGGAGGCAGTGCTTAGCCTCATGCAGTAATTGAAGCAATTCTTAGCTTCATTCAAGGTATGGAGACAATGCTTAATCTCATGCTAAGAAAGGCAGTGCTTAGCCTAATATAATAATGGAGGCAATGCTTAGCCTCATGCAAGGAAAGGCAATGCTTGGCCTTACGCAATGATTACGGTAGTGCTTAGCCCTATGTGAGAAAAAGCAGTGACTAAGTATGAGAGGATAAAGCATTTCTTAGCTTGATGTATTTGCGTTTGGCGCCCTTTGTCGATGTGAAGATAGTGATCTTACTGTGTGTATGTATTTGCGGATGGTCCTGTTATGTTTATTGTGCCTGCATTCAAAGAAAAAATTGTGAGTTTTGCGGGAGAAAGGTTGGTTCGTGCTCTTGATCCCTTGCTTCGCCTTTGCTTTTGTTTGGAGGCCCTGCTTGAATCACCTCGGGTAACATCTGGCTGCTATAGAAATAAAATTTTCGAAAAACATGCATTTGATAAATTATTTATGACAATGTAGTTGTTTGAAATATGTGATAATGCACGAGATCAAATAATTTTGATGAACTAGTGACTGTGACGCATTTTGAGACGTTGCAACTTCCTTACTTTGGAATTTTGAGGATCCTCCTCAAAATTCTGCCCCAGTTTAAATGCATACTTCTGACAATACATTCTTTGGTGGTTCCAAACGTGATGAGATCGGGAAAACTCGAGACCTTGCCCCAATTTCTGACCTTAGGGAAAATAAAGATTTTATTATGATATGACTGAACCTACAGGGCTGCCTACGTATCCCCTCTTAAACGGGAATCAGGTCAAGCGTAGTTCAGATACGTCAAATAGAAAGTGCAAACATAATGTTAAACATAGTATCTCTTGACTGCGTCTGAATTGATGGGTTTTGGCCAAATCTCTCCTCCATCTCCGCGAGTATAAGTGCTCCTTTTGTCAATACCCGGTGAACCATGTAAGGGCCTTTCCAGTTGGGTGAGAATTTCCCCTTTGCTTCATCCTGATGTGGGAAGATTCGCTTTAGTACCAACTACCCCGGCGTGAATTGCCTTGACCTGACCTTTTTATTGAAACCTCTTGCCATTCTATTCTGGTAGAGTTGACCGTGACATACCGTGTTCATTCTTTTTCCATCAATAAGAGCTAGTTGTTCATACCGAATACGTACCCATTTTGCATCGCTGAGCTCAGCTTCTTGTATGATTCTTAAAGAAGGGATTTTCACTTCAGCGGGAATAACGACTTCAGTGCCATAAACCAGTAGATAGGGAGTTGCCCTAGTTGATGTATGAACTGTGGTGCGATACCCGAGTAAATCAAATGGTAGCTTCTCGTGGCATTGTTTGTAATTTTCTACCATTTTCCTTAATATCTTCTTGATGTTCTTGTTGGAGGATTCTACGGCTCCGTTCATTTGCGGCCTGTATGCTATAGAGTTCCGATGCTTGATCTTGAATGTTTCACACATGGCTTTCATCAAGTCACTGTTGAGATTGGCAGCATTATCAGTAATGATCGACTCTGGTACTCCGACAAATGATGCGGTCCCGAACAAAAACCGCTACAACCTTTTTAGTTACAGCTTTATAGGATGCGGCTTCAACCCATTTTGTGAAGTAGTCTATAGCCACCGAAATGAACCTATGTCTGTTTGAAGCAGCTGGTTCAATTGGTCCGATGACATCCATACCCCAAGCAGAGAAAGGCCAAGGCAAACTCGTCGTATTGAGTTCGTTGGGCGGCACTCGTATCATATTAGCATGTATCTGGCATTGGTGACACTTTTGAACATATTTGATGCAGTCTGTTTCCATAGTCATCCAGAAATGCCCTACTCTTATATCTTCTTGGCCAATATGAAATCATTCATATGAGGTCTTCAAGTTCCGTCATGTATTTCCTTGAGCAATATGGACGCTTCCTTGGCATTTGCACATCGAAACAATCCCAAATCAGGAGTCCTTCTAGATAGAATTCCTCCGCTGTGAAAGAAATGGTTGGCCAATCTTCGAAGCATATGCTTCTGAGTGTGCGTAGCGTGCTCTGGATATTCTCTCTTTTCCAAGTATTCCTTGATGTCATGGAACCCACGGATTTTCGTCGATCTCTTCTTCAACATGAGCACAATAAGCTGGCTGCTTATGAATTCCTATTGAGGTAGGATCGATGAAATTCTTGTCTGGGTGTTGTATCATGGAGGACAAAGTGGCTAGTGCATCTGCGAACTCATTTTGAATCCTTAGAACATGTTTGAACTCTATCTTTGTGAACCTCTTGATCAGCTCTCGTACACAGTGCAAATATGGCAATATTTTAGTGTTCTTTGCACCCCAATCCCCTAGAACCTGGTGCACTAAAAGATCCGAATCTCAGATTACCAGCAACTCCTAAATGTTCATGTCAATATCCAATCTGAGTCCCAGGATGTAGGCCTCATATTCCGCCATATTGTTGGTGCATGGAAACCTGAATTTTGCGGATACCGAATAGTGTTGACTGGTTTCTGATACTAAGACAGCTCCAATACCTACTCCTTTATAGTTTGCTGCTCCGTCGAAGAACATTCTCCAACCATTGTATGCCTCGGTAATATCTTCTCCTACAAATGATACTTCTTCGTCGGGAAAATACGTTTCAATGGTTCGTATTCTCTGTCTATGGGATTTTCTGCCAAGGTATCCGCTAATGCTTGCCCTTTGACTGCCATCTGAGTTACATAGGCGATGTCGAACTCACTCAGCAATATTTGCCACTTCGCTAACTTACCCATAAGCATGGGTTTCTGAAAGATGTATTTTAGCGGATCCATCCTTGATATGAGATATGTTGTGTATGCACAGAAATAATATCTCAATTTTTGAGCTATCCATGTTAAGGCACAACAGGTACATTCCAAAAAAGAGTACCGAGCCTCATGTGGCGTGAACTTTTTGCTCAGATAATATATTACCTGCTCCTTTCTTCCAGTTTCATCATGTTTTCCCAGAACACAACCAAAAGCCCCATCTAACACGGACAAATAAAGAAGTAGAGATCTTCCTGGTTCTGGTGGTACCAACACGGGCGGTTTAGATAAATACTCCTTGATTTTGTTGAAGGCTTTATGGCATTCTTCAGTCCAGCTTTTTGCCGCATCTTTCCTCAGCATTATGAATATTGGCTCACATATCACCGTTGATTGTGCTATAAAATGATTGATATAATTGAGGCGCCATAGAAAACTCATCACATCCTTCTTATTCTTTGGAGGCGGCAAGTCCTGGATAGCTTATCTTTGACGGGTCTAACTCAATACCCCGACGACTGACGATGAAACCTAAGAACTTTCCAGCAGGAACCCCGAAGGCACATTTTGCAGGATTCAACTTCAAATTGTATTTTCGAAACCGAATTTCTTCAGATCTGCTATGTGATCCGAACTCCTTTTAGATTTGATGATAACATCATTCACGTACACCTCTATTTCTTTGTGTATCATGTAGAGGAAAATAGTCGTCATGCTCTCAAGTAGGTGGCTCTAGCATTCTTCAGACCAAATGGCATCATTTTGTAACAATATATTCCCATGGTGTGATAAAGGCGGTCTTTTTGGCGTCCTCTTCATCCATCCAAAGCTGATGGTACCCTGCGAAGCAATCCACAAAGGATTGGAGTTCATGCTTGGCGCAATTGTCAATCAGTATGTGTATGTTGGGTAGCGAAAAATCATCCTTAGGACTTGCTCTGTTCAAATCTCGGTAATCGACACATGCTCTAACTTTCCCATCTTTCTTCCGAACTGGCACAATGTTAGCTAACCAGGTCGGGTATTCAACCACTCGAAGAATCTTGGCTTTGATTTTCTTGGTGACCTCCTCTTTTGTCTTCAAACTCATATCTGGCTTGAACTTTTTGAGCTTCTGCTTCACCGGAGGACACATGGGATTGGTGGGTAGCTTGTGAGCTACTATGGATGTGCTTAAGCCAGTCATATCGTCATAAGACCATGCGAAGATGTCTTCATACTCCTTTAGGAATCTAATATACTCTACTTTCTCCAACAGTGATAGATGAATGCTTATTCTTCCTTGACCGTTTCAGAATCCCCTAAGTTACGACCTCAGTTTCCTCCAAATTAGACTTTGGTTTGTTTTCAAAATCCTCTACCTCTTCAATAATTTCCTCAGGTATTATATCATCTTCCAGATCCTTTGAATCATTGTCTTTAAGTTGCGTTGTCTCATTACATATCACAGTCGTAGGTTCATCAGGATATGTAATAATTATGCTGAAAAGAAATACAGAAAGATAATAATAAATATATAAAGCAGTAATGCATTAATAAAACTTTTAAAAACGTCAAAAAGTACGACTCAATAGCTCAAGTAATTATTTCAAAACACAATATTGAAAAATGTCTCAAATGCTCAAAACTATTTGAAAATAAATCCTGCTAATTTGCCAGGCTATCCAGGAACTCGACGGGCCCGGGATGGCACAACGGTCCAGTTCTTGAGAACAACTCCTTCCACGGTCTGAATGGTAAGGTCTTCCTCCTCCTCCTCCTCCTCCTTAATAATTGTGATGTACTCCATGTCTTCTTCATCTAGAAACAACTTCCTCATGCCAGCCAAAACCTCATCTTCCTCGGATCCCCACATCATGTTAGCCTGATGGAATGTCTGGTGTAGAGGTGGTACGGGATGTTCTAGTAGATGATAAGGATCACGGCATGGGGGTGACCAATTCTGATATTCTTTCCATGTGTATTCATATCCGAGTCCAAAAGTCGTGCAATGGTACTGTGGTTGTACGGGTTTGGTAATCCCCTGAAGCTTTTTGCCGAGACCCTTGCCAAGTTCTTACCCCGTCCACAGCAGTATACTTTCTATCTTGTTGCTCCACCATCGATCTTTTTCAATTGCGTTAACCCGTTCAATATGATGGTATGTTTCTCTACCCAGCTTCCTTCTATTTTCGATGACCGGAATAGTCTGGTTGGTGTAGATGGGGTTGTTTTCATCTCCTTGGACGATCACCTCCTGATGATTTCACTCAAATTTCATAGCCTGGTGCAGAGTTGAAGCTACTGCCTCGGCGGCATGTATTCATGGTCGTCCCAACAATAGATTGTAAGTCGCAGATATATCTAGCACTTGGAACTCGACATCAAACCAAATCGGACCCATCTATAAACTGAGGTTGATTTCTCTAATGGTGGCTCTTTGAGATCCATCGAATGCCTTCACATTCATGCTTCCCTTTCGTATTTTGTGCAGGCCTTTACCTAGTATCTTTAGAGTGGTCAGTGGGAATATGTTAAGACTCAAACCTCTATCTATCAAGACCTTGGCGTTGAACTTATCTTCAAATTGCACCGTGATGTGCAACGCCCTGTTGTGACTCAGTCCTTCTGGTGGTAATTCATGTTCATGGAGAGTGATTTTGTGGCTTTCCAGTACCTGTCCGACCATGTTAGCCATCTCTCCACTAGTGATGTCGGTGGGTACATAAGCTTCACTTAACACCTTCATCAAAGCATCCCTGTGCGCTTCTAAGTTGTGCAGCAGTGATAAGATGGATATCTGAGCAGGAGTTTTGTTCAAGTGGTCAACAACAGAGTACTCTCTTGCTTGTATCTTCCTCCAAAGATTGTCAGCGCCAGTCTCGACAACAAGCGGCTTAGGTGCAGCTTCCTTTCTTGCTCCTCCCAGATTCTCAGGTGTGTAAACTCTGCCAGTTCTAGTCATACCTTGCGCGGCACCTATTTTTTCCATTTTGGCTTTTCCATTCCTTCTTACTTCCGCAACATAATCCCACAGGACTGCATTAAAATGGTAAGATGGTGTGGGAGCTACCATTACAGTAAAGGGCGCAGTTACCTAAATTTCAAATGTCACCTGGGTTTGTACCACAACTGGCGTGAGGGTGACCAGAGATGTTTTAGGAGTGTCTCCCTCCAATGGACCCCTGTTGATCCCATTCTTTGTCAGTTTCTATCACATTCACTCCCTCACCTCTATGATCTGGGAAAGGGTTGTTACGAACATTTGGTGCAGCTTCCTTTGCCTGTATGACCTTAGTGTCGATCAACATCTGAATCTTGTCTTTTAACGTGCGACACTCCTCAATGGTGTGACCCTTCATACCTGAATGATAAGAACATGTTTTGTTGGGTTTGATCCATTGGGAGGGATTTTCCAGAACAATAGCAGGGATAGGAGTTTCATAACCAGCAGCCTTCAATGTCTCGTGCAGTTGGTCTATGGGTTCAGCAATTTGGGTGTATTGTCTAGGAGGTCTGCGGTCAAATTTGGACGTGGCTTTGGGTAGTTTTGGCGGGCGGATGGAGGTTGATAGTAATATGCAGGTTGAGTATTATAGGTATGGTAGGTGGCAGCAGGATGTTGGTTTCTCGGGGATGAGGGTTGATTTGTGGGTGGAGGTGTTTGGTATGTGAGTGGAGACTTAGGGCCTTGGGCTACCATCATGGCATCCACTTCTTTCTACTTCGAAATGCTTCCGGATTGCAAAGCTTTATTCGTGTCCTGCAGTGCCTCGAAATTGGTCACCGTCCCATTCTTGATTCCTTGTTATATTCTTTCTCCTAGCTTGATGATGTCGGAGAATTGGTGATTTTCAATGACCATCAACCTTTCGTAATACTGTGGATCTTGAGTTCTAATAAAGAATTTGTTCATTTGTTCTTCTTCAAGTGCTGGTCTTACCTTTGTGGCCTCTGATCTCCAACGAGTAGCGTACTCGCAGAAAGTTTCTGTCGGTTTTTTCTTGAGGTTTTGAATGTAGAAAACGTCTGGCGCATTTTTCGTGTTGAACCTGAATCTATCCATGAAATCTGACACCATACTCACCCAACTAACCCACTTCTTTGGGTTTTGATTGGTATACCAAGACAAGGCATCTCTTGTAAGTCTTCCAATGAACATCTTCACGTGGATTTATTCATTCTTGCCCACTCCTACAAGCTTGTCGCCGTATGTTCTCAGATGCACCTTTGGATCACCAGTAGCATCGAACATTTCAAACTTGGGAGGTTTGTAACCCTCCGGCAGTTCTACATCTGGCTTAATACATAAGTCCTCATAGTTTAGACCTTCAACGCCTTTACCACCTTCAACACTTTGAACTCTACTAGTGAGCTTCTTGAGTTCCTTCGGCATGTTTTTAATAAGCAGGTCCTTCTCAGTCAATTCGGGTTTGCTGCGGGGTATGGGGTAAGGTTTTCACATATATCGGATTGCTTTGACGGATTCCAAGAACTTGGGTATATGTGTGGTCATTGGTTTTGTTTGGGGATTGGGAGTAGGTTGTGGTGTATTTCGGGGAGTGTGATAAGTAGTGGTTCGCAGGTATTGAGTTGGATGATAGTGGTGTTTTTTAGAGGATGGTAGTAATGGCGGGTGAAGGTTCTAGGGAGGTGCGGGAGAATTTGGTGGTGGGTTCTAGTTTTGTGTGTTTTGCAGTGATGTTTAGTTCTGGATAGTCGGGTTCTGCTGGTTGAGGTCTGGAACATTGAGAGTAAGGGAGAGGTTTTCCAAATTTCGGACCTACTCAAGCTCGCCCTGTAGTTCCAGGATTTTCTGCTCCAAAAGTAATACCAACTCATTATGTGTCGGAGTACTTCGGCCATCTGAAGTTGCAACATTTTCCGCCATAATAGCATTGTCTTTCCTAATACCACTTAAATCATCCATTTTCCCTTTTCCTTCTGGTGTGGTATGCCGATGATGCAGTATGCTCGAACAAACCATTGGGAATGGGAATAATCAAAAGAGAAAAGAAAAAGCAAAGGTAACCAAGTTAGTAAGGTGAAATAAAAGAGTGTTTGCAATATTTAAACATGTTTCAAAAAAGTCACGTAGGCCCTATAGGCACATTTTCTACCCTTTTATGCAAGCATTAGAATGTATCTGTTTCCCCCAATTCCACTAATTCCCCATTATTTAGTTTTACAGTTTATTGCAGACCATATCAAACCAAGCTCTGCATGAATTATAAATATAGAATAACTCAATAACACATCTGGGCCTTCCAATATGCTCAGAACTTCACACGGACAGCGGGCCCAAACTTCAAATGCGAACATTGCATTTTAAACCTCCAGTACCAAAGCAGGCCCAACATACCAGGCCCAAATGAATAACTTACTTAACCAAATGAATTCCAATTCAGCCTTATAGGTAACAAAATACTTATGGAATTGATAACAATTTTCATATTTAACTCCTAAAGCTAACAACAAGTCCAGCCAAAACACATAGACATGAATACATGAAAGACAGACAAGTTCACAAGGGAGATTCATGCTTGCATTTTAAGAGGACATGATTGATTATCTTGGAATAACAGATTCTTTCGAACGAAGTTTCACACACTAGCATGGTCAAAAAGCTTAAGGCAATTTTCAAATAGGGGATCTGATTATGAAAAGCTAAGGGAACAATAAAGAACAACCTCAATGTAGTAAGTTCAACATGGAAATTAACAGTATAGGTTCATGGTCGAGCAATTACTTAACAAGAGAAAGTTATCACAGTATAAAAGACAATATCAAACTTCAACAGTAAGAGAAGCAAGTATCAAATCCAATACCATTTTTCCATATATGGTGAAAGAGGGTCAACTGTAAGATTTATTCCTAAGGTCTGAACTACTACCAAGGAGTGCAGGATTGAGCAAGTCAGCAAATACACAAGAGAATCACAAATACAAAATAACAGGTCCTCATGAACGGCAGGACAAAAGACTACCAGTTAGGCATGGACTAAATTACTTCCTAAGCATGAGTTGGGAAAATAACAGGCCCTCATGAACGGCAGGACAAAAGAGTACCAGTTAAGCATGGACTAAATTACTTCCTAAGAATGAGTTGGGAATTTTAGGCAAGTTCAAGTACTAGAAAAAGTTCAGAGTCACAAGACAACTTCAGAGCCAATAAGGCTGCATACAGAGATGGCATAGAAACGTATTGACTCACACAAATTTTAGTGGTATGAGCGTACAGAATACGAACACAAACGAAGGAAATGAAACTGCGAAGGACAATGAACTTACCAATTATCAAGTGATAAATAGATAAACAAGAAGAACAATCTCAACAGTACTCCAAACGTCAATAAAGAGCTGTAGAACCCAAAATCCCAGTGCGTCAGAGTTCCCAAGGGTTTTAGATGAACCCCAGGCATTGCTCACAACAAGAAAGGTCAATTAGTCGAATTTCGGTGGCCTTGGCAAGGTTGGACGAACAAATAAGGAAATATAATCAATCAACATAAGAAGAAAAAAATATATTCCATGCATGCTCAAAATAATAGAGAAAGTAAGAAACTCCGAACCCTAGTTGGATTTGGATTTAGGGAAAAATTTTCACAAGCCCCAGTCACGATAGAATCACCAGAAACATACCATATACTAGAGAAATTTTCTTTTCTTAAGTGTATAGAACCACAATCGCACCTAGAACCATAGAGTCAAAGCCATATCTGTGAGAATCGAACTTGCCATAAGTATTACGGTAACGAAAGTTACCATAACCGAGTGATAGTATCAGAAAAGGCAAGTAGAATCCGCGTATGGACACGTACAAGGAATAAGAGAGAATATCCATGGTCGGCTAGGGTTAGTATGGGAGTGGAGAGATGAGAGAATACAGACGGATAGGCTATTATTGCAAAAAATGCGTAAATAGCTCAAAAATGCAAAATGTAATTATATGAAATGACGTAAAACATTATAAAACATGCATATGGGTATAAATAATAATTTTGGATGATTAAATCATCCCAAAATAATTTTAAAGGATATTTAATAAATATTTAAATAATTAAATGAGAGGAAATTAATTTTAAGATTTAAAAATTATAAAAAATTATAGAAAATTCTTATGAATCCTTTAAATTAGGTAATAATGCAAGAAATGATGTTTTAAAAGTGTACATGACATTTACAAAAATATGAGGGCAAAATTGGGTATCAATAACTATAACTACTTGGTAATTCATGAAAAGGGTGCGCATTTTAGAAGGGGCACTATGTGTTGACTTACGGATGCTTCATTGGTATTGCTGTACTCGCTTGGTTGATTGATTGCAGATATTCAGATTTTTGCTATGTGGCATGAAAGAATTTTAGAAGTATTCCTCGTGGGATGATCGTGTATGAGAAGTGTGTTAGACATTCGGGCGGTGGAGTTGGGATCAGATATGGCGCGTTCTAGGGATTCGAAGACTGGGAGTTCTCAGGAGCAGATTGTTTCATGGTGGTGGACTGTGAAAATGTGGCCAAAGCTAGCCAGATGATGGTATGTGTTATGATTAGGTCATTGTGGACTTTCGGAGGGTTATTTATCTATTTGTGGATAACCAGAGTTGATTTGGGGGCCCATTGGTAGGCCCAAGGAGGATATATATTCTACATCGGGTCTTGATTTGTTTACTCCGTACTGCTATTGTCGAGGGATGTGCCATTCGGTTAGAATTGATTTTTCCCCGTATCTGATATGTTTTATGTGTTACTCTTCCATACTACGAGGGGTTGTGATTCGTTGGTTATATGCACACATGGTATGGTTCTGTTTGGGCCTTATAGCGGGGTTCAAGCGAGATGGTTATTAGGGTGTGAAATGGTTGATTGCGCCTTGGTTATGGTCTTTCCAAGTTGTAGTATATTCTGTTGTTTGCTTCTCCATGGTTATGGTCATGAACTTGTGTACTTGGTGTCGAATTTCATATGGTTGTTGATTTTGAGCATTGGGGCTCGGGGCATTTTATATGGATCGGTGTTTCGATTGGTCACGTATTGTAGCGGGGTTATGATTGGACATGATCCTTTGTGATAGATTCATGTGATTTGGTTCTACTGTGTGTGATTGGTTCTTAGCATTGCATTGTGGTGGTACTTGTTGAACTTGCGGGACAGTTCTATCCTTCGAATCATTTTCCATAATTGAGTACATTTTAATTGTTGCGTATTGGTACACGAATGTCACGATTTGTGCTCTGTGTAGTATTGGCGCGGCTTGTCAGAAGAGTAGCATGTATTTGATAAGCGGAGGTCGTCGGACCTAGAATGGGTGCTACCAGATTTGGTTGCAGTATATTTGAAAGGACAATGTCGCTGATCGGCTTAGAAATTGGCTATAGTTCTTGTCTAAGGAAAGGGAGATCCATGGCTTGTTGATCTAATGAGTGGCTATGAGTTTTTGCGTGTTTATTTCATCATCGACACTGTACGAAGGTTTTAGAGCGAGATTTTGTTTGATATGAGGTTTATTATCGGTACCGGGTTTGTGTTGAGTAGCTACTGTAATCAGAAGTTATTGCTATGAGTATTATGGTTATGCCTTGTTTGATATGAGGTTTATTATGGTTATCCCTTGATGCAGCTGGTTCAGACTTATACAGTGTATAGATGCGAGATACGGGTCTTACAGAAAATTCCGGATGTTGTAAATTGGATTCTAAGGTTTACGGGCAAAGGTCGAAGTAATGATCTTCAGTTATGTTGTGTTGTCGAGCCTATATGAAATAGGGTGACATGGGAGCCCCCAGGGTATGTGCATTGTAAGGTTACACGGCGGTTTGATGGCTTTGGAGCGACTCTCGGCACGTTCGAGGACGAACGTATGTTTAAGTAGGGGAGGATGTAACGACTCGACCTGTCATTTTGAGTATTTGCACTTTGCTCGGCAGTTTGAGGGCATGAGTAGCTTTGTATGATGTATTATGACTTGTGTGAATCGTCAGTTTTGGTTTTCGTGTTATTCATAATAAATTTGGAAGAATGAATTTTATTGTTGAAGCTTTAAGTTGGAAAAGTTGACCAAGTTTGACTTTTGTGAATTTGACCCTAGAACGGAGTTTTGATGGTTTCCTTAGGCCTAGATGGTGATTTTGGACTCGGGCGTATGCCCGGATTTGCATTTGAATATTTCTAGAAAGATTCGGTACTAATTGGCAAAAGTGAAAAGTTTGAAAGTTTAGAAAGTTTGCAAGTTTGACCGGGAGTTGACTTTGATGGTATCAGACTCAGATTGAGGTTCCAGGAATTTAAGTAGCTTCGCTATGTCATTTGGGACTTGTATGCAAAATTTGAGTTCATTCCAAGTTGATTTGATATATTTCGGCACAAGTTTTGGAAGTTGAAAGTTCAAAGTTCATTTAAGTTTTGTTTGAGGTGCGATTCATCATTTCGATGTTGTTAGGTGTGATTTGAGGACTCGAGTAGGTCCATGTTATATTATGGAACTTGTTGGCATATTTGGACGGGGTCTCGAGGTGTCTCGGGCATGTTCCGGACAAGTTTCAGCTTATTTTGGTCATATTGGCAGTTCTGGTGCTGGTTCATCGCACTTGCGCAAAATTGGCCGCAGGTGCGGACGCGCTTATGCGATGGAATTCTTGCTTCAGCGAATCGGAGGTGTCTTGGTGAGTTCCGCTTCTGCGGAGGAATAAGCGCAGATGCGCAAGCGTTTCTGCAGGGTCTGGAATGCTTCTGTGATAGTGGACGTGAGCTGGGAGTCCGGTTCTGCGGTGGTGCATACGCTTCTGCGGAGTCGCAGTCGCGGAAGGTGTTCCGCATGTGCGATCATAGTCCTTCAAGCTGAAGTCGCAGATAAGACATTTTAGCTCGCAATTGCGAGGCTGCAGGTATGACATTTTGTCAGCAAATGCGGATGTTCTGGGCAGACTCATTTATATCGAAGTTTGGTTCTTTTTTGTCATATTTTGAGCTTTGGGGCTTGGAATGAAGCGGGTTTTGAAGAAATATTCATCACGTGGATTGGGGTAGGTGTTCTACTTTCGGTTTTGATTATATTTCGCTAGTCTATCTTCATTTTTGGCAATTGGATTATGAATTTTAAAGAAAAATTTGGAGTTTTAGCCTAAAGTTTCATAGAGTGAGTTTTTGATTTTTGAACATCGATTTGGAGTCGGAATTGGGTGAAACTAGTATGGTTGGATTCTTAATTGAATGGGTTGTCGGATTTTATAAATTTCGTTGAGTTCCGAGGCGCGGGCCCATGTTGCACTTTCTGGTTGATTTTGGGCTTTTGATTATAGATTCGACCTTTATCGATTGGGCTTGTATTTTTTGGTATTATTTGATGTATTTGAGTTGCTTTTGGCTAGTTTCGAACCGTTCGGATGTCGGTACGCGCGGGATAGCATTTTTGGAACATCGTTTGGCTTGCATGGTATTGTATTTAGCTTGTTCGAGATAAGTAACACTTTTAAACTTGGTGCTGAGGGTATGAAATCCCGAATTACGTGTTATGTGATTGATGTTGAGGTGACGGGCGTGTGGGCGTGAACCGTGTGAATTTTGATTTAGTCGATTCCATGGATATGTGTAGCCATCTTATGTGAAACATTTTTATCGTACACTATGTGTTAGAGCACTTGAGGTGTAATTTATGCTCGAAATCATGCTTAGGCTATATGCTGGCACTATTGGGACTCACAATGGTCCTTCTTCGCTGTTGAGTATTTGCTTAAATGCAGTTATGTACTCAGTCGCATTCATCATTTCATCATATCTCAGTCTCTGTTATTGTATATTGACACATCTCGTATCATTGTTTAGGGCTGCTTAATATGAGCATTGTGAGCCCAAGAGACTGGAGAGATTGATGAGTGAGTTAGGGCCTGAATGTCGTGTTGTGAGTGATATATATATATATATATATATATATATATATATATATATATATATATATATATATATATATATATATATATATATATAGATATATATGGATCGGGTTGCATGCCGCAACGAACCTTATGGCTATATAGATGTGTGTGTGGATCAGGCGCACGCCGTAACGAGCCTTATGACTATATATATGGATCGGGTTGCTCGCTGCAACAAGCCTTATGTTTATATATATGTGGATCGGATTGTACGCCGCAACAGGCCTTAGGGCTATATGTGGATCGGGCTGCATGTCGCAGCAGGTATTGTACAATGCCGAGTGACTGAGTGTGCTGAGTATTGAACATGGTGAGAGAGAATACGAGAGAGGGAGATTGAGTACTCTGAGAGTGTGAGTACATGAATTCATCACTGAGATAATGCATTTGACATGCGTACTTAAGATACATGCATGGAGATGCATTCCCTTCTGCTACCCGGTTTTGGTGACGTTCATGATTTCACCTGTATATTGACATGTAGGCATAAAGATGTATTTTCCTCGTGCTATCTGAAAATGAAACATCTTATTTATTGTTGAATGATTTTTGGAGAAATCACAGTTTTAAACTTACTCATATGCTTTTGGTGTTTTCGGTGAAATATTTGGGATTTACTGTTATACTTGAAAAGCATGGTTATTTTTCCATAACTGTGAACGAGTTGGGAATCTTAACTCTGAGTTATTTTCATGTACCCTTTTATTATATTGTTATTAACTGTTGCTGGTTATTGGAGTTGGACTCTGACCCTTGTCCCAGCTCGTTACTACTTTCAACCTAAGGTTAGATTTGTTACTTATTGAGTACATGGGGTCGGTTGTACTCATGCTACATTTCTGCACGTTGCGTGTAGATGTTGGGTGTTGATGTAGCTGCGTACGGCGGGAGCTGGATTTGAATATGTACCTGCGTTCCAGTCATAGCTGCCTCTTGATCTTGGTAGCTTTAGTATTTCAGATCTGTTCATGTATATTTCAAATGGATGGTGTATTTTATTTTAAACCAGCTTTGTAAACTCTATATCTTAGAAGCTCATGATTTGTACTACCAGTCCTTGAGAATTCTTTGTATAGTCAATTGTATTATCATTCTTTCTCTTAATAAATATCATTTGAACTGGTTCATTGTTAAATGGCTTACCTAGCGGGTTGAGTTAGGTGTCATCACGGCTAGTTGGGTTTCCGATCATGACAACTAACCGGGGGTAAATCAGTTTGGTCTAGTTCTAACTCGACTCATTTTGAAGCGAAGTGAACCAAGCTCGACATGTTTGGAATTGAGCCAAGTTTGCGAACATAACTAGTAAAAACTTAGGTTCTTTCAAGTAAGCTTAGACTTTTAAAACAAGCACTTTTCATTTCCCAAAAGCTTTTAAGAACAGGCTATACGTCTAATAGTCCCTAGCAGGGTCAGTGTTTGATAATAATAGAACCATCTTTTAATCAAGTCGTAGAACGTCCGCATGTATCTATTATCTCAAACTTTCTACTATATAAGTTTAAAGAAATATTTCAAAAGTCGGCATACACATTAAGACGTATACCATCGCCTTTATATTCTAAATTAACCTCCGTAGTGGTCCGCTGCTCTAATATGGAAATTAACAGTGTTGATTTTTCCAATTGAGGGTGTAGGAATAGGGTCATAGGGAGACTTGGCTATGCTCGAACTATAAGTTTTAAACCATGTACTTATTGAGTTAATTACTTGACTTTGACTATCAATTAGTTGTTCAAAACTGAATAGTTATTCCAAATTTCTAATCGTCGTTCTCGTAACTTGAGATTGTTTGGATTGGCTTAAAAATTGGCCAAACTTGTTTAAAAGTATTCCTACTTTTTGGCTTTTGTAATTTTAAGAGCATTTTTAAATTAAAATAACCCAAAATACATTAAAAAGCTATAAATTGGTTTATTCCAACTAATTGCTTTTTGGCTTAAAAAGCATTTATGGTTTGACCAATAAAATTACTATTTTATCCCTTGGTTTCTTCCTTGGTCACCTATCTCTTTGGGCATGTTCCTGATTCGTACGTCATCCATCATCAACAGCGTATCTGCTTCATATAGTTGTTTACCCGTAAAATGATACAGTTGAATTTGTAACGTAGTTTATAGACACGTGAGTTAATTTGATCCTAGAATATAAAATAACTAAGAGTAAAAATGAATTGATTAAATAAACTTGAATAGAATACAAGCCTGGCTATATGATGAGCCTCTCCGAAAGCGATAAAAAGAACAATATCTAAAGCAAAAAGAAAGAAAGTTGTTTAATAGAATGAGAGCAGATTTTGGCTTTTGTGTATATAGAATATTTTCGTGTGTACAATGAATATAAATTCTACTATTTATAGCACTATTCCGGGAGACAAGATCCCCAAATCAAGCTCTTCGTTAATGTGAATAAAACCCCTCTTGATGGCGGCATTACGGTTGAACATTAATATAGAGATTCTTTGTAACGGCTTCTCATTGAATGTTGTATTTTCCAACCGATATTTTTCTTTCAAACCTTCGTTCTCGGTTCCAATGCCTTCGGAACTTATTCAGCACCGGTCACATATTCGTATCCGGTGCCAACTATTTGCTGACTCATACCTTACCTATCTTTACTTTCACGTGTCAATTCGTCGAGCATCCACCTATCATTATCAATTTACCCCATACAAAAAGTCCTCCTACTTTACAGTGACAAAACTTTGTGTTAGTGGGAAGTAGATAAGATCCCTTTTCTTGGCGGGAAAGTTCCTAAACGGTTTCTGACACTTGAAAGGACGCACACTTCCTCGCATTTAGTCGAACACATGTTAACCCTTGATTCGACAAATAGTTTTACCAGTTTTCAAGGTAATCATGACCATGAATTTTGCCGTCTATAAACTTCTCTGGTACTCATCCCTTTTATCTTTCAATTTTACAAACTCTGTTTCTTCGAATTTTCTTAGAACCCTACTGCAAAATCCCTCTTTCTCAGCAAAAACCTTCTTACTCAAATTTCTTATCATCATGTCTTCTACTATCGCTGTTCTTGAAAACTCTGATCTTCTCATCGGAGGTGGTCCTTCTAAATAGACCAAAATTAAAGAAGTTGATGCCGAAGCCAAACCTCCTACTGTCACAATCATACCTTCTCAACTTAACTCCCAGTTGGACCTTCAAGTTCAAAAAAAACGATCAACCCTAGGAATGACAGAAATTGGCTTGTCCGCTGATATCCTTCTTCCATTCACCCTATTAGCATTCCTGTTGTAAAGGAGGATGACAACTGGAACAATATCGAAATCTTTGCCCCCAATAAGGTGGAAGGGTCTCTTTTAGTAAACCCGGACTCATGTATGTTATTCATATCCTTTTACGGTAAGATTAGGTCAAGAAATTGATCCCATTATTTTAGAATTTTGCCACCATCATCAAATTTGTTTGGCTCAAGTAATCTCTATCTATATGGCGTATGGTGGCTTACCTTCGAAAATTATGTTCTCAGACCGGAGAAACCCCCACTCTTGCCCATTTGATCAACCTCTACTCCCCAAAGATTTTTCGTGGAGGCGGGTCAAACTTAGCAAGCGTGGTCATCATGTTATTGATACTAGTGTTGATGATGACAATGACCATGGTTGAATGGAATGGTTCATTGTCATTGCTACCGCGACATTCTTTCGGCAACAACACCTTCTATTCCTGAATCGTGGAATTTTACTTGTAAGTTTTCAGATTCTTTTTTCTTATTGTGTTAAAGAGGATTTCCTCCTTTGCTAAATTTTATTTCTTGTATTTTAGCTACCCGTTGGTAACCACTATTAGTTTAGAACCTGACCCAAGGGATATAAAGAATCTAGACATTTTCACACCGGACTCCGGTAAGTGGAAAGAAATTTCCCCCAGATTTAATTGGAAAGCCAAAATCCACGGTAAGTAAAAGTTATCCATTTTCCCTTTCGACCTTCAACATGATTTAGAACCAATTTGCTGACTTCCTTTCGTAATACACAGGCCTTCCGAAGGGATCTTCCATTTGCCCTGTTGTTGATGTTTCCGATGACCCAGAGGAGGCCCAATAACAATTGCAAGATCTCCTTAATTGGAAGAGGGCTCTTGAAGCCACTCTTGCTTCCGGTGAATGAGCCTCCTCTCAGAGCCCCAAGCCCAAGGATAAGAAACCAAAAATAAGACATATTTTTATAGCTAAGACTCGGGAGAAAACTTCAACAAAAAAAGCTCTAACTAGATCGGCCACAATGGTCCTTGATGAAGAAGGAAATGATGATGAAACGGTTCCTCTTCAATGAAGAAAAATATCTCCTCCAATTCAACTGGATGCATCACCGCCCGTAATTCAAGGACTCTTTACGGAAATGGAGATTGTTGAAAATACTGAATCTCGTTTTTGTGTCCCCGTTTTCGCTTCTGGTCAGAGGAGTTTGACCATAGACATTCCTCCGCCATCAACTTTTGCACCAACCACAACACCACCAACTGCTACCTCCCCACCGGCCCCAACCAAACTAACAGAAGATGTTCGTTACCCACGGTCACTTGGCCATGGGAATTTAGGGAACACTTACCTGGCACCTATCCAAAACCCTAGTGGAAAGCGTAATGTCACTCTTACGATTTTGAATGAATACCACTTATCGGTGGAGTCGCCAAGTACTTGAAGCCCCTTGCTATAAATAAATATTGGAGAAAGATATATTCTCTTTCTGTTGAGTGTTTGATCAATAACGACATGCACATTTCAGTCTGCTTTCATGGATCAAATCAACAATTTGGAAGCAATCTTACGCTCCAAAACCAAGAAAGCTACTGCTACCGAAGAGAGAAGAGCCAAAGTGGAGGAACGGTTCAAAATGGTTATGGAGCATAACCGCGAGCTCAAAAGGACAAATACAGATTTTAACCGAACCTAAGGCATTGTAAGGGCTGAAAATGATTAGTTGAAATAAAAATTGAGAGGCTCTAAGCTAAAATCCAAGATCAAGAAGACTCTTTCCTCCTCGAGAAAACTTATGCAATTTACCAGATGAGGAGAAAGAATTTGGAGGAGGCAAAAAAAGGCATTGCAAACGTAGATGATTGCATTGCCAAAGCTCGTGAATTGGAGACAACTGCCCTCAATAATATTCCGGCTCAACCCAACGCTTCAAGCTCT
Source organism: Nicotiana obtusifolia (assembly GCA_002018475.1). Taxonomy (NCBI): domain Eukaryota; kingdom Viridiplantae; phylum Streptophyta; class Magnoliopsida; order Solanales; family Solanaceae; genus Nicotiana; species Nicotiana obtusifolia. Next base: position 72,140 of record MCJB01051242.1, on the reverse strand, counting down.
TCGATCACCAGCTCTGAATATTCATGAACCGAAAAGGAAGCTCAAGAAAAAAGAAAGATAAGGAAGACGGACTTAGACCAGATGCGGAACAACCTTTACTGCAAAAAAAGCAAATGACACTTCTCTTCATTCGGACTCCGCAGTCAAAAGAAATTGATGTATATATTTTAATTTTCCTTTGTAATTATGTCAAAACTTCTTATTGAGTTTGGCATTTTAAGTAACAAAAAAAATCTTTTGCTTAATTATTGTGCAAAAATATTCTTTTTAATTAACTAATATAGCTCGGCAATTCATTTTTACATCTGATAACTTTAATCCCGGGCATTCAAACTTTTGATATCTACCCTTTGACTCTGAAGGTTTCAGAAGAAAGGGCCCTTATATTTATGGTGCTCTTGAAGAGGACGTCTACTGTTCATTCCAGTCAAGCATTCGAAGTTTAATTAACGTTCAAATGAAAAACAATTTGGACTTATCATTTGGACAAGAAAGAAGATAAAAATAAAAGGACTTTGATTTATTCCTTTCATTTTTAAAAGTACATTTACATAAATATTCATTTTCTTAAGCAAATCAAACTATCAATACATGAGGCTAACTTGTACAACTTATTTCTATGGGATTGATCATGCAGTCCCTGATCCTGATAAAGTAATGCTTCCAGTTTTAATAGTCCCCGGTCTTTGTGACACTTTTGGTGTTCTAATATACTGTGATTCCCCCGCCCAGTGTTCAGATGCTAAGTATGAGAACTCAAACAATGGATTTCGTGATACCGTTGATGATATTTCCTCGTAGTATACTTTACGTTGCTACCTCATTAAAACTTTGCCAGAAAAATCCAATTGGACAAAAATTGGTCGAAAAGAAAAAGAGCGTAGCACATACTTTCAGTATTAACATAGATCTTCAACAGTAATACCTTTTGAGGTGTGTCACGTTCCAGTTTCTTGGTAATTTTACTCCATCTTGATTTTTCAGCTGATATAATCCTTCACTGGTTACAGAAATCCGATAAGGTCCTTCCCATGTTGGTCCTAGCTTCTCGACATTCACCTCTCGGGTACTTTGAGTTACTTTCCTCAAAACCAAATCTCCGACTTTCCAATAATGAATATTTGCTCTTCATTTTTAATATCTTTCCATCCTTGGTTTTTGTGCTACCATTCTTACATATGCTAAACTTTGATGCTCTTCAAGCAAATCCAGCTTAATCAATAGTGCTTTTATTATTTACCTCCTCATTTTCCCGGGAATACCTTATGGTTCGTTCTCCAATCTCCATCGGTAATACCTTATGGTCGGTACACAAGGGAAAATGGTGTTTCTCCTATGCTTGACTTCACCGTCGTTTGATACGCCCATAACACACCCAGTAGCTCTTCTAGCCAATTACCTTTAGCATCCTCTAATTTCTTTTTGAGGTTTTGAATTATCACCTTGTTGGTTGACTTTGCTTGTCCGTTAGCACTTGGATGATATGGAGAAGATGTGATCCTTTTAACCATCAATCCTTCAAAAACATTAGTGACTTTGGAACCTATAAATTGTGGCCTATTGTCACAAGCAATTTCTTTTGGTACTCCAAAAAAGAAAATGATGTGATCCCATATGAAATCAATCCCTTCTCTCTCTCCAATCTTTTTGTAAGCACCTGCGTCAACCCATGTACTGAAAGAATGAGTCAAAACCAAAAGAAATTTTACATGCCTGGACCATTGAGGTAAAGGGCCAATTATGTCCATCCCCCATTTTATGAATGGCCATGGTGACACAATCGAATGCAAAAGCTTTGTCGGCTGATGCACTAACTGCGCATGACGTTGAAACTTATCACATTTTTATACAAATGCCTCCGCGCCTTGTTCTATTCGAGGCCAATAGTAATCGGCCCTTATCAATTTAAGAACTAATAAGTCCGCACTAGAATGATTTCTACAGACCCCTTCATGGACTTCTCTCATCAAATAATCGACCTCCGATGTCCCTAGACATCGAGCCAATGGACCCTAATACGATCTTCGATGTAGTTTTTCATCAACAAGGCAATAACGAGCAGCCTTAGTTCATAGCATGCAGGATGCTTTCGTGTCTTCAGGCAATTTTCCATGCCTTAAATACTCTATAAACTAATTTCCCCAATCCTAAATTAGGTTGGTTGAGTTAACTTCACAATATCCGTCCACGTCTAACACTAAATTCAACAATTGAACGACCGCACCGAAATCGGCTCCTTTCATTTCCGTGGACGACATAGATTTGCTAATGCATCTGCCTCCACATTCTCTTCCCTTGGGATGTGGCTGATCGACCATTCCTTGAACATGGGAAGCAACACTTGAACATTATTCAAGTATTGTTGCATCTGTTCCTCCTTGGTGTCAAGATTCCATATACCTGATTCACTACCAACTGGGAGTCGCATTTTATTGAATTATCTCGAAGCCTAGTCCCCGGGCTAAATCTAGTCCTACAACCAAAGCCTCAAACTCGGCTTCATTATTAGTCAAAGGTACTATTTTAATGGCTTGTTAGGGTTTCTTCCGAATGAGTGATTAGTACTATCCCGAGATCGGACCCTTTTATATTGGAGGTTCCGTCCGTAAATAGGGTCCATACACTGCAAACAGTTCCCGACACCAAAACTATTTCTTTAGCAGCTAAAGGCATCATTCCCATACTAAAGTCAGCCACGAAGTCAGCCAAAACTTATCCTATATCGAATTCACTAATTTATACTGCCCATTTAGCCAATCAACCTGACAATTCAGGTTTATAAAGGACGTTCCTCAAGGGAATAGTCATCACAATGGCTATTAGGTGGCACTGAAAATAAGGTGTAAGCTTTCGAGAGACCACAACGAGAGCTAGAGCTAACTTTTTCAGGTGCTAATAGCGTGTCTCCGCTTCCGATAAAATTTTGCTACCATAATTAACAAGGAAATTATGTACGTTCTTCCTCCTAAACCAAGACTGCACTCACCACAACCTCTGAAATTGCTAAATAAATTTGCAATTGTTCAACTTCCTTCAGCTTGGACATTAATGGAGGGCTGGACAAGTAACTTTTTAGGTCTTTCAATGCTTGCTGACATTTCGGAGTCCACACGAAATCATTCTTCTTTTTGAAGAGTGAAAAGAAATGATTGCATTTCTCCGAAGATCTTGATATAAACCTGCTTAGGGGCACCAACCTATCGGTCAACCTTGCACTTCCTTTACACTTGCCAATTGTTCTGGGATATCCTCGATGGTTTTTATCTTGTCGGGGTTTACTTCGATTCCTTATTGAGTAACCAAAAATCCCAGAAACTTTCAGGAGCCAACTCCAAAAGCGCATTTTTCCGGGTTGAGTTTCACGTTGCATGTCCTCAAAATGTCGAATGTCTCTTGTAATGAACCTAATGACTTCCTGCATTAAAAGACTTAACCAGTATATCATCAATGTAAACATCCATAGTTTTACAAATCTGTTGTTCGAACATTTTATTAACCAGCCTTTGATAAGTGGCTTCGACATTCTTAAGCCCGAAAGGCATCACGTTATAGCAATAAGTGCCAAAATTTGTGATGAACGAGGTTTTCTCTTGGTCTTCCGGGTGCATCCTAATTGTTTACACCTGGAATACACATCAAGAAAACTCATTAAACTCATGCCCGACTGTAGTATCAATCATCTAGTCATGCCTTATTTAAATCTTTATAAACCACACACATCCTAAATTTATTATTCTTTTTAGGAATAATTACTATGTTAATTAACCAGTCAGGATAATTTACCTCGCGAATTGAACCTATATTTAATCGTCGAGTTACCTCCTCTTTAACAAACATATTCCTGACCTCAACTAACGATTGTTTCTTTTGCTTCACTGGCGGAAAAGTAGGATTCAAACTTAATTTGTGGACAACCACATCTAGTGGGATAACTGTCATATCAGAATGAGACCATGCAAATCAATCAAAATTAGCTTTTAAAAAATCCGTACTCTTAATCATGAGTTGGGGATTTAATCTCATTCCCATATAAACCTTCTTGTACGGAAACTCCGCGAACAATGCAATTTGTTCCAATTCCTCGGCAGTCGACTTTGTAGCATATGTTTCCTCCGGTACCTGGAAAGATCCGGGCACCTGATAAAAATCCGATGAATCATGTTCCCCATCAACTGCAACCGGAATGGAAGAGGACACCGGTTCCTGTAGTTGCTGTTTGCTCTTTCTTTCCGCCTAGCTTCTGGATAGAGTTATTGCATTCATCTCCACTCATCACCTCATGTACACGTCTTCCACATAATTCAAATAGTGCAATTAAATCCAATCTTATGGGGTACTTCCTGCACATAAAGTTATGCAAGATACTTACCTCAAAGAAGCTAAATCAATACTCTAAGAAGCCCTTTCCACGTGAAACAGCCTCCGGACGGTCCGAATCTAGCCAAAATAATTTAATATCATAAATAAAAGCCATAGAAAATGATTCTAGATAATAAAGATTCGATCTTTAATGAAAATCAAAAAGTCAGCCCAAAAAGTCAACAATGAGCTCGCATTCCGGTATCCGATAAAACTCAAAAATTCCAAACACTCATTCTGATACGAGTCCAACCATACCAAAATGATCCAATTCGGACCTCAAATTAGCCTTCAAATCATCAATTTATATGTTGGAAAAGTTTTTACTAGAATCCTCAATTTCTCCAATTCAATTCATCAATTAAATGCTAAAAATAAAGAAGGGATCATGAAATATACCAAATCCGAGTAAAAAATACTTACCCCGATCAAATCATGAAAATCGCCTCCAAAATCACAAAAAATCGAGCTCTCTAACTCAAAATGTGATAAAAAACCAAAACCCTCGAAATACAGTACTTTATACATTCTTCCTAGTGAAACACATTGTGATCGCGGAAGCACCCACATGATCGTGAAGAACAAAATGCCCCGCTGCCAAAAACCTTCTACATGAACGCGAGACACCAGTCGCAAATGTGATGCCTAACCATAGTGTACCTACGCAAACGCGACCAAACTTCCGCGAACACGAAGGTTAAAAAGCGTGATGCCTAGTCGGTTTCCCCTACTACGTGAATATGGAGTTCATCACGCGATCGCGAAGCACCGTCTTCCGAAGCTCCTCGAACGTGATCCTTTTTTTGCAAACGCAAAGAACGAAATATACCTGCCTCTAAATTACCATATGCGAACGCGACGGACCGTTCGCGATCGCGATGAACAACATCTGACACTAGCAAAACAGAAGTCCAAGACAAAAGGAAATGGTCCGAAATTCATCCGAAACACACGTGAGGCTCCTGGAACCCCGTCCAAATATACCAAATAATCCCAAAACATAATATGAACCTACTCAAGAACTCAAATCATACCAAATAACAACTAATGAACTTTTAACTTCCAAAACACACGCCGAACCATATCAAAAATCAACTCATCATGACCTCAAATTTTGCATGCAAGTCCGAAATGACACAACGGACCTATACCAACTCCCGGAACAACGATTTGAAACCAGTATCAACAAGTCAACTCTCGATCAAACCTATCAACCTTCCAAACCTTCAACTTTCCAACTTTCATCAAAAGTACCAAACCAACCTACAGACCTCCAATTCCAAATTCGGACACAAGCCTATGTCCAGCATACGAAGCTATTTGAATTTTTAAAATACCATTATGGAGTAGTCTGTATAAAAAATAAACTCCGGCCAACTCTTACAACTTAAGCTTCTAAAATGAAAATCACTCTTCCTAATCAATCCCGAACCGTTCGAAAATCGAAACCAACCATGCACACAGGTCATAATACTTCATATAAAACTACTCAAGATCTCAAACCACCGAATGGAATGCTAAAGCTTAAAATGACCGACTGAACATTAGTACAGATATTGAACATTGATGAAGAGATTCTTTGTAACGGCTGCTCAATTAATGCTGTCATTTCCAACTGATATCTTCCTTTCGAAACTTCATTCTCGGTTCCATTGCCTTCGGAACTTATTCAATACCGGTCATATGTTCGTATCTGGTGCCAACTATTTGCTGACTCATACCTTACTTGTCTTTACTTCCACATGTCAACTCGTCGAGCATCCACATATCGTTTATCCCCTTAGATATATATATATATATATATATATATATATATATATATATAATGTTGAATCCCCTTAGATTTTTGTGTATTTATTTTTTTTGATTTCTGCTTCCCTTAATAAAAATTTTGACTCGGACACTAGCTTCATATTATCATCATATTTAAGACTATGGGTGTTTACTGGACGGGCTGGACCGGGCTGGTCATGGGAAAAAATAGCATGTCCATTTAGTGCGGCGGGCTGGTTAATGGGCTCGCATACCTGGCTGTTAGTGGGCTAGGTAATTTGAATTTGAGAATTTAAAAATTGAAATTAAGTTGCTATATAAAATTATTTAATAAGACCAATATGTAAGGATCAAACTTCGAAGTCTTTCATTTCATATTTTCATTGCATAATAATATTTCAAATTAGCTTGCAAGTTCTATTTTTATTTTTTTTATTTTTGAACTTGCAAATTAAAAGTTTACAACTATTAAAAGTTTAGTGTTTATTACTGCCAAATGCCAATAAGAGCATATTATCTAATAAACTATCACATTAAGCTTAAATAAGTCTAATAAATTTAAAATAATACAAATTATCTCAAATCAACTTAAATACAAATTCCTGGAAGATGCTCAAGACAACCCTTGCTATGCTTCCTTAAATTATATGTGCCCTCCCACTTTCGATGAATATTAAAGACTCGATCACAATTCTTGCACTCTACTTTGCGAACTTCTTTATTTTCTTCTACCATCCCAACGTATTCCCAAACATGTGAGCGCAATCTAGAAGCACGGAGCATGATTGTAACCTAACAAAAAGAGTAACCACACTTCACTTGATAATTATAATTTTGTAGTGGGTACCGTAAACAATTGATAAAACTTGAAATAATAAATAATTGAGAAGTTGAGAGCAAGAAGCAATTCAATAATCAAGAGGGAATTAGAGTAGAAGAAGAGAGCAAGTTGTAAGAAAAAATGAAGAAGAGGAGGGGCTATTTATAGTTTTTAAAAGGCTAAAAATATAATTTATCAATTATTAATGGTGGGGGGACTATTTTAGTAAGGGATAGGCCGAAATGGCTAAAAATGCATGACCGTTGCCCAACGATCATTTTTGAATTTGACTGCTAGCAACTGTCAAAATTAAAAAAATTAAAAACAACATTAACCGGGCTGTACTGGGCTGGAATCGACCTCGTCCAGCACAACCCCCTACCCTAGCCAACCCATTCCAACCCTTATTGGACCGTGCTGACCGGGATTGAGCCGGGTCGAAAGATTGTTAGTGGCCTGCCCTGGCTCGTTTAACACCTTTATTTAAGAGTGAAAATATCACGGGCCGGCTAGTTTTTGGACTGATAATTGAAAAATAACCAGCGTTTGCAAAGTCATTGAAAAATAGTCACTATTTTGCTGCAACATGGAAAGTTCCAGCATAATATACTGGAGATTGGTGCACTTGTCTACGAACTTCCAGCATATTATGTTGGAACTCCAGCACCCGGAAAGTTCCAGCATAATATACTGGAGAATGGAGCACATGTGTATGAACTTCCAGTATATTGTGCTAGAATTCTAGTATATTGTGCTGCAACTCCAATATATTGTGCTGAAACTCCAGTATATTATGTTGGAAGTTCACACGTAAAAATTCGAACTCCAGCATATTTATGCTGGAATATTTTCTGGATTTTGAACATTGTTTTCATTCTGATTTATCTTTACATAAAAAGTGACTAAATTTCAATTAGTTTCGAAACTGTGGCTATTTTTTAATTACCACTTGTAAATTTAACTATTTTTGAATTTCACCCTTTAAGACTCTGGCCATTCCTATGTGGCCCAAGGAGTTTTTTTTTTATTTCTTTTTAATTAGAATTTTACAAAAATATAGAATTAACTGCATACATGTCTCTGACATCATAGCAAACTCTTTCTACATGATTACTATTATATTTTATTAACTTTGATGCTTCTCCAATTAAACAAGATTGGGTGAGTTATGTAAATTTTAATGTTTAAATGGCATACACTGATGATCTGATCAAAGGAAAAAAAGAACTCTCATGAATTAATATAATTTAATCTTATAAATTTAGAACTTGAAATAAATTCAAACATACATAAATTTGAACAAAAATTAATTTGAAATTAAAATCCTACATAATCAATTCATATTTAATGTTAACATTTTTAAGGATATTCTAGTCATTATAGAGTGATTATTAGAGAAGAATTGATGGACTTTAGTGTGGGATGATACACTATGGTTTAGTTAAGTTGGTGAATGGGAACCTTCATTGGCGTACCAGTGATGATGACATCATTTTCATTGATTTGGCTGATGAGAAATGGCAAAAAAGTGGAGCAGCCTTGCTATTGAGAAGGAGATTCTAGTTTGAAGCTTGGAGTGTTAGGAAGTGATCTTTCCATGTTTCATAATTATCAAAGACCCTATGTAGATGTCTGGCTTATGAAGGATTACAGACTCAAAGAGTCTTGGACAAAAATATATACTATCAAATATCTCACTTGTAGTTCTATGTATGTGAAATATCCGAGTCAAATAAAGGTAAATATTTCTTATTGTATATGGGTCAAGATTAATGATATACAATTTAAAGGATGGCTCTATCAAATATCACAATCAAGTCGCCGATTGTAATGCGCAAATTTACATCGAAAGCCTGGTTTGTCAGATTTTACGAAACGAACCAAAGACACATACTAATGACTTGTAAGATAGTACGTGTTAAAGGGCATCTTTTAACTATATTGGTTGTGATCTTGTTAATCATTTGATCCAGAGGGCTTCTTTCACTAATCTTCTACATTGGAAAACTTAATAGTGGAAAAAGAGAAAAGTCAGGAATTATCGAACAGGGATTAAGTTCTGTGATAGCATCTAGTATTTGCTTTTCGTTGCTGCTATTAAATAATTACTTAATTTCTTTTGGAGTATTTTTGGTGCTTTGGCTGCTTTTGTTGTTGCTAATAGCTAATGATATATTTTCTTCAGGAGTATGTTCTCATTCTTTCACTTATTTGGTCAATCAAAGGCTGATTTTTTTTTTCATTTTGGCAGTATTAATGAGAAAAAGTACAACGTAAGAGAAAGCATTTTAGCAAGCGAAACAAGTATAGGAGTACCACAGACAAGGGTAATATAGGAGAAAGCATTATCTGATCAAAGTTGTATTTGCTGCGAGTTAAAGGTAGATCGTGCGTGAGGAAAGCCCTGCTTGTTTGATAAATAACGACAATTCTTTTTGATAAAAACCGATAATTTTTTTATATCCCATGTGACAAATCAATAAGGTGTTGCATTAGTTGTTGTGTGCTATTGAATTTTCAGGAAGAGAAAGCTGATGATAGGAACAACTAATCTCACCCCTTACTAATGGTACGGATCAAAATGATGAAGCATGTTGTTTGACCGTTCTCAATGTTTATTACGATGTATTAATGTTATTATCATGTCGAAACTGAGGCGGAGCCAGGATTTGAAACTTATGAGTTTAATATTCTAATTCTTTTAAGTTATTGGGTTCAATTAATAATTTGTGCATAATTCAATAAATTTGTAAGACAAAAATAGAGTTTGAACAAAAGTTGAACCCGTATTGAAAGGGCTACCCTGTATCAAGAGATCTAGCAATATTTATGATAATCCTATTTCGCTCATTAATTGCTTGTCATATTTTGTACCTGGCACCTTAAAGGTTCATCGTGACAAAACGTTTACCAAGCTTCTCCAGCTCCCCTTGAATGTTTGTATACAGTATCAATCGAGATGGCGCTGCTAATTTATATTAATGATAATGTTAGTCAGATTTGTTCTAAGTTGTACTACTCTTGTTCAAAAGCAAAAACGAATTGGAAATTTTAAGGATTACTATAGTGTCTTACACAAGGCTCGAGCTGCTAGCTACTTTAAAGAACTAATCATCTATTGCAGTTACTACATTGTTAGAAAATTAATCTAGCTGATTACCTATAAATAATAGTAAGAATCTAAATAGATCTTAAACCAAACGATCACCCATTGAGTTCTAATAAAATAATTTATGCAACAAAATTTTTTTAAAAAAAGAGGTTAAAAGCAGTAACAGTAATCAGACTATTGGAATTTGAACTAATTAATACACTATATTTTGAATTATGATCACCCAACTATTGCGCTTTTGAATATACCACAACAAGCCAGTTGAATGGTAAGGAAGTGTAACGACTTGGCCGGTCGTTTTGAGTGTATTAGCTCTGATCCCCTATTTATTGCTCCTTCCATTTCATTATGTAGTTACGTGACTTGTCGGGATGTTTGGTTTTGGTTTCGGGTGAGTTTCAGAGTGAAATGGGACACATAGTCCCTGAATTGGAAGTGTAAGTCGTAGGAGTTGTCTATAGTCTGACTTGTGTGAAGACGATTGCGGAATGGAGTTTTGACGGTTCCAATAGCTCCGTAGGGTGATTTTGGTCTTAGGAGCGTGTCCGGATGTTGATTTGGAGGTTCGTAGTTAGTTTTGGCGTTAATTGGCGAAAGTTGGAAGGTTGGAAGATTTTGGAAAGTTTGACCGAGAGTGGACTTTTTGTTATCGAGGTTGGATTCCGATTCCGGAAGTTGAAATAGGTCTGTAATGTCGATTATGACTTGTGTGCAAAATTTGAGGTTAATTGGACTTGATTTGATAGGGTTCAGCATCAAATGTAGAAGTTAAAAGTTTATAAGTTCATTAGGCTTGAATTGGGGTGTGATTCGTATTTTTGATGTTGTTTGGGGTGATTTGAGGCCTCGACTAAGTACGTATCGTGTTTTAGGACCTGTTGGTATATTTGGTTGAGATCCTGGGGGCCTCGGGGGTGATTCGGATCGGTATCGGATCAATTGTTGGACTAGTGCTTTTTCTGAAAAATCACAGCTTCTGATGTCATCGCACCTGAGGAGGTTATGACCGCAGGTGCGAACACGCATGTACGAGTGAGGGAACACAGAGGCGGAGAAGGCAGCCTAGGCCAGGGCTCCCAGGTGCGGAAAAGGTCCCGCAAAAGCGGCATCGCTTCTGCGGTGAGGAGATGCATAGAAGCGACTGTAGTCGCAGGTGCGACACATTTTGTCGCAGGCGTGGCCCTTTGCTCGCAGAAGCGGACTCTGTGGACTTAACTTAAATTCACACCTGCGATGATTTTTCTGCAGGTGCAGAGCCGCAGATGCGGTAGTAAGGTCGCAGGTGCGACTTAACTGGGCAGAAAAAAGGATTTTTTGAGGGTTTCTTTCATTTTTATTTTTGGGACCTTGAGAGCTTGGATTGAGGCGAGATTTTGAGAGATTTTCAGAGGAAGCATTTGGGTAAGGATTCTTTACTCATTTTTTATTAGTTCCGATGAATCTACTGTTAGTTACACCTTTTAATTATGGTTTTGGAGTTTAAAATTGAGGAAAACGTGTAGAAGTTCTTAGACCAAATTTTCGGGTTTTGAAAGGCTAAATAAGGTCGGATTTAGATAATTCTTGTATGGTTGGACTCGATGTCGAATGGGTGTTCGAATTTTATAATTCTGGTCGGGTTCCGAGATGTGGGCCCGGGTCGACTTTTTGGAGCGATTTTTCAATTCTTAGCTAAGATCATTATTTCATAATTTAAATTAGTTTTCTATAGTTAAATTTATAGTATAAAATTATTTTGGCTAGATTCGAGCCGTTTGGAGTTAGAAAATCGAGGAAAAGGCCTTCTAATTAATTGATTGAGCGTGGTTTGAGGTAAGTGACTTGTCTAACCTTGTGTGGGAGAAATTCCCCTTAGGATTTGGTATTTTGGAGATAATTTGTGATATGTGATGGTCGTGTACGCAATGTGACGAGTGCGTACAGGGCTAAATGTTGAAATTCAAATTTTTTGCTACGTAGTTTCCTTTACATGCCTTAATTGAGTTACTTTAGCACGTTATAGTCATCATGTTTAGCCTAATTTCACATGTCGACTTCTCTTATCTCATATTTGCAATGTATCACATGTTTAGTTGAATTATTTGCTTTTCTTGTTTCTGTATTCATTACTTAACTGTGGAAATTCTTTACTTGAAATTTCTATTCTTGAGATATCATTTATTTAGTTGTTGTGTTTTCTCTTTCGTATTATTGTTGAGTTGATTGTTTGATTGTTTGCACGAGGTTTCTACCGTGTTGTTGTTGTTGTTGCACAAGGTTTCTGCCGTGCGGTTATTATTGTTTGCACGAGGTTTTTGTCGTGCGGTTGTTATTGTTGGATGAGGTTTATGTCGTGCCATTGTGATTATTGATACGCATGCGGTGAAATAAGGTGGGCTTGATACGCGTGGCTAGTAGGGGAACTACTAGAAGCCAGGTGGTGTGATAAGGTGGGCTAAAATCGGGATGCTATTTCGGGAAAATAACTTTCAAAACCAAATATAAAGACTCCCGCGGTGATATAAGGAAAGACTGTGATTTGTTTTTACGATTTGGGACTACAAGGCGGTACCTCGGGAGTGCCCCTGTTGATATTCTTTACTTGCTGTATTGTTTGGTTCTTGTTTCCTTAACATGTAAAATTCTTGCTTTCCTTCCGTGTTGTATTAGCTTTCCTTGATTCCGTGTTGTTATTTCCCGTGAATTCTTTATTGTTCACTTCCCTGTCATTTTCATTATATCATTATATGTTTTGTCTTGTTTCTTATTATCTCCAGTAGGGCCTTGACCCTACCTCATCACTACTCTATCGAGGTTAGGCTTGATACTTACTGGGTACTGTTGTGGTATACTCATACTACGCTTCTACACATGTTTTGTGCAGATCCAGGTACATCCTTTCAACCTTGGTATTAGTGGATGTGTTTCTGCTTTGGAGACTTCAAGGTACACCTGCCCGCGTCCGCAGGCCTCGAAGTTCCCTTCTACCCTATTTTTCCTTATTTCTTTATATTTTTGATAGACAATGATGTATAGGACTGTTCAACATTGTATCTAGAGCTTGTGACCCATGTCTCACCGGGTTTTGGGACATTGTACGTATTGAGCTTATAGTCTAATGACGAATTTGTTGAAGTTTTGATATTTTAAGTTTTTATTTGATTTTTTCGCATATTGTTAGGCTAACCTAGTTTTAGAGACTAGGTGCCGTCACGACATCCTATGGAGGGGATTTGGGGCCATGACAGGAAGGTGTTAGCTGCTAAAGACCAAATTATCCATTTGCAGAATATATACTGTGAATTTTGAATAGACGTTACATTAAACATGTGTATTTAAATTTACTTGGAGATTAGTGAGAGGTCTTTGAAGAAATATGGCTAGACCAAAAGCTATATTTACTATGTGGTTGCAGCTTCAAGGAAGATTACCTATAGTAGATAGACTTGTTAAGTGGGCATCAATGTGGATCTAAATTGCGTCATGTGCAAGAAGGGGTTGGAGACAAGAGCAAACTATTGCCAGAGAACTTTGGAACAAGCTTTTGAGATGGATACAAATGCAACAACCAATGATGCACAATTGGCGCAGTAACGTCAATAGATACTAAAGAAAACTAGAGGCAAGTTCAGCTGATCAAAGTAGTATATGCAGAGTTTATTTAAGGGGTGTGAAAGAAAAGGAATACAAGGGTCTTTATGATGAAAGAGAGACAAATGGAACAGATAGAAAGAGAAATAGCATGTCCTTGTAATGTGGGAGCATAAGAAGCAGTTAAGAGCCTATTACAATAATATCATTTGTTTTATCAGAGCTAGCTGATATAGGAGTCCTTAGTAGTAAGTGCATGAAGGAAACATGAAGAAACCCCCCTAGGAGTAGAATTGTTTCTGTGATTAACTGTAGAGATAGAGTTGACTGAGGCAGTTAAGTTGATTAGTAATTTTTTACTTGGTAATTAATAAAATGGATAATTACCACAAATAGAAAAAGAGATAATTGTTTATCTACTAATGAAATGCAAAGAAAAATATATTTACTTATTTTTATCTAGTTTTTTCTCGAACATTAATGTGTATTTTGAAGTGAGGCTAACTTTTAGATATTAGTTCAAAATAATAACAGCCGGCATAAGTTATAATTTTTATAATTTTCTTTTGCACAAACCACTAAAAACATAAAGAAAGTAGAGATAGAATATTACTGTTCAAATTTTATGATTGTTTATCACCGTTTAAATCAAATTTAGTATGCATGATTTCAATCCTTTCGTGAAATTGTGCTGTAGGATAAAACTTTCAAGCATGTTAGTACACTTCCACTCAAAATTATAGTGTTTATTGAAGAAAAACTAAAATTCACTTAGCATAATAATGCTCCTGCTCAGAACATTGAAAGTGAGTTGTTTGTTGATTTAGGAGATTAAGAAATAAGAGATAGTAGAAAATTTTGAATTAATATCAAATAAATTAGGTGAAAATGATGATGAAATTCCCATTAACCAAAAGTCTTTGATATCGCATATGTATATTTCCTCCTTTAAATGGGCTATTTCCTCCTCTGATTTTCAATCAAGAAATAACTTGACTTGAAGGTACCAACAAAATGTGATATGCAATTAGCGTGCATATGTAAGTCTTGCTCTATCCACACGGTAATAACATCAGTAATGCGATGAACAACAAAAACCTAGAAAAATCATGTTTCTTCATTGCAATCCATGCAGTCATCAAAGAGTCGATTATATTTTGTGTAAATGTTTAGTAATGATGAATTTACATAAACTTTTTATTATATCCATTGTTTTTATTTACTTACAACCATTTGCAACATTCTTATATATAAAACTTGCAAAGCCCCATGATATACTTGTTAGATCTCGGTTTTAATAATGAAAATAACTTAGTTTTGTTTTAGGTACCCAAAATCAAGGCAGAAATGAAGAAGAAGAATATTGTCTCTAAGAAATGAAGAGTGCAAAGCAGAAGGGTCAAGAAAGGAAGACTAAATCAACTTGAGATCTAAATGATTTCTATAGAGGAAAGGATAACTCCGCAGAATCAATCTAGACGGAAAATTCGCCTGTGATCATCAATCATATCTGCCAAAGGAAAATCATATCAAGTACGAATTATGCGAGATATCTATACAGCCAATCATTCATGCCATATAAAGGAAGCAACCCAATCATATCGAGTTTCAAGGATTAGATGCCGGGAAGCTCCACCCTCATTCTTGGAAAGAATAAATCAAGATTCATTCCAAGGATCAATTCCTTTGGGTTGTCTATCTCTCAAGATCTATTCCAATCAAGACTCTTAAAAGATCATCCCTTTAGATGTATATATAGTCGAAGACCTAGTAGAAGAAGGATATACTTTCGTTTGGCCGACTTCAAGCTCTTTGTTCTACTCCAAACAAGCAATTAAATATATGATTGATTTACTATGTAACTAGTAGATAGAAGAAAGAGAAACAATATTGATGAGGCATTGTATCAATTACTTAGAGTTTATTTTATCTTTGAAAGATGTTGGTGGGTGTCTACTCATCAACATACGTGTAAAAAGAACTTCAAGGAGCTTTAAGGAGAGAACCGTCTTGCAACCCAAGGGGACTGGACTAGGATTCACATTAAATCCTAACCACTGTAAAAAAACTATGTCATTTACTTTTTTCACTTTACACTCTGCACTTATTATTATTTACCTTCGCTCAAACTTTTACTTGACTAATTGACAAACTAGTCGACTAGCTTTCAAAAACAAAAAACGGGAGTCAATTCACCTCCCCTCTTATACTTTTAATTAGTATTAGAGCAGGTCCCACATTTTTATTTTGTTTAACAGCTCGTGAGAAAAGATCATGTCGAATCAAGTAATTATCGTAGCCCTATTCCAAGAAGGAACTTCTCAGGCAAGGCCTCCGTACTTCAATGGACAACATTTTTTGCATTGGAAGGTTTGCATGGAAATTTATGCAAAATCCTATGATATCAAAGTATGACGATTAATCAAAAAGGGAGATTCTCCAATTCCAACAGCAAAGTCTGACAAAAAGACAGATGGTCAGAAATCTACCGATCCCGTGGATATAGATGATTACTTCGATGAGCAAATGACAGTAATACAGATAAATACCAAAGCAAGAAATCTTCTGTATAATGCTATAAACAAAGAAGAATATGAAAAGATTTCAAGTTGTGATAGAGCCAAAGAAATGTGAGATAAGTTAGAGGTCACGTATGAAAGAACAAGCAAGGTCAAAGAAACAAGAATAAATTTGTTGATCCATGACTACGAACTCTTTCAACTGAAAGAAGGAGAATTCATTGAAGAAATGTTCACTAGATTTAGCAAAATCATTGGAGATCTGAAAGCTTTTGGAAGACCTTATTCAAGTGGAGAACAAGTTCAAAAAATACTAAAAAGTTTGCCTACTGTATGGCAAACAAAAGTTGTCGCACTTAAGTCTTAAGATCTAGACAAATTAATCTATGATGAATTACGTGGAGATCTTACCGCGTTCGAGAAAACTCATCTTAAAAAACGAGGACAGGAGGAAAGAAGAAAACCTTGGCATTCAAATCCATTGAAGGATCTGAAGATAACGGGGACAACAAAGCAGAAGCTCTAGAAGAGAAAATTGCTACGATATCCAAGATTCTGAATGGACCGATGAGAAGATACAGGAACACCAAAAAAGGAAGTATGTCTTTTAGAAGAGCCAGACAGTACAACGAGCAAGATAAGAACAACGAAAAATGCTTTGAATATGGAAATATAGACATGTGCACGCTAAATATCCAGATCTCAAAAAGAAAGCTTCCAGAGGATTTCACATGAACAAATATTTTGGGAGTTGGAGTGACGAAGATAGCTCAGAACATGAAGAAATTGTCAATCTCTATTTCATGGCTATACTAGAGAATGATATGAATAAGTTTTTAGGCTGCTGGACAGATGAAGACATATCAGATGACGATTGCAAGGAAACAATGGACAACTCCTTCATGGCTCGAGGTGAATCTAGCGAGGTAAGACCCTGTGAATGTGATAGTTGTAATGAATTACAAGACACCCTTGATCTCACCTCGAAAGAGTATCAAAAAAATCTAAATGAATTGAAGAAACTAATTAGGGAGAAGAAAGATTGGGAACTTAAACTTGAAGTCTGTAAACTCGAACAAGATGACTTCCAAGAACAAATTCAGGAATTACAACTGCAACTCAATGGCATGCGCAAATCACCAGTCACAGTTCTATTAAATCAAACCAGTCAACTCATAAGTCAACTAGAATGAGACCTGTCCGCATTGAGTCTTCGAGTCATAGCACCCCTCGTAGATCTAATACTGATGTTAGACCTATACCTTTATGTCATTATTGATGTAGAACTGGCCATAAATATTCATCATGTATATTTTGCTATTCTAATGTCAAGGGATGGATCTAAAAATCCAAAAATAGCCCCAATGTTAGTAGAACTAACCAAACAGGACCCAGACAAGCTTGGGTACCTAAGAGAAAGTAATAATCTTATTTTGCAGGAAAACCACAAGAAAAGTCAAAAAGAAAAGTGGTATCTTGACAGTGCGTGTTCCATTCACGTGACGGGCGATAAAACATTGTTCAAAGAAGTTACAAAGATAAATGGAGGAAATGCCAGATTCATTGATGATTCAAAAGGGAAAATTGTTGTCACTAGAATAGTTCCATTCAACAATAATTGTGACATCACAGAAGTTTATCTTGTGGATGGGCTCAACTACAACTTGCTAAGCATAAGTCAGCTATGTGACTCTGCGTATGAAGTGAAATTCAAGGAAACAAGTTGCGCTATCGAATATGAGTTAGGTAAATTCATTCTTCCAGGAAATATGTAAGGCAACATTTATATTCTAGATTGCATTGAAAACTTAGACAGCCACATCTTCCTAGAATCTATATTTGACGGTCCTGAATTTGGCATAAGACACTTGGCCATGCAGGTATGCACTTGATTAAAAAAATGTCCAGATATGACTCAGTAACTGGCCTTCCAAAACTCAATTTTTCTAGAAACCATGTATTTGATGCATGCCAAATTGGTAAGCAAACAAAAACCTCTTTCAAACCCAAATATATAGTCTCTGCATCCAAATTGCTTCAATTATTGCATATGGATTTATTCGTCCTACCAGAACTGCTAGCATTGTAGGAAAACGATATGCTTTTGTCATTGTCAATGATTACTCACGTTTTACATGCGTAATATTTTTGGCTCATAAAGATGAAGCTCTAAAGAATTTGTACTTTTTGCAAAAGGGTTAAAAAGAAAAAAGGGTATCTCATTTTCACCATTCAAAGTCATCATGGTGGAGAATCTAAAACCGATCATTTGAAGAATTCAGCAATAAACAAGGGTACACTCACAACTTCTTTGCTCCTAGGTCATCTCAATAGAACGGGATAGTTGAACATAAAAATCAAACCTTGCAAGAAATGGCCAGAATAATGATACTGGAATATTCCCTGCCAAATCATTTCTAGGCAGAAGCGGTCAGTACGGCCTGTCATATTTTGAACAGATGTCTCATTCGACCTAAATTGAAGAAGACATTGTACGAATTGTGGAAAGGCAAAAGACCTAACATCAGCTATTTTCATCCCTTCGGGAGAAAATGGTTTGTTCACAACAATTTAAGGACAATCTCAGTAAGATCGACCCAATAAGCAATGAAGGTATATTTCTTGATTATTCAAATAATAGTAGATCATTTAGAGTATATAACAAACATACCCTATGTGTAGAAAAATCAATTCATGTTGTTATTTATGATATTAACTCTGTGACTGAGAAATGAACCGTTGCATGTGATAAAGATGTTAACCAAGATTTGCCAAATGCCAGTAAAACTCATAAATCAAATGAGTCTACTGACAGCTACAGTGAACCTCCAAAGTCAACTGATGATTCTACTAGTAAAACTATACAATGCAAGAGACTCCAGGAAAGCAAGCTAAATCATAGGTACGAAAGTTTCCCTACAAAAAGAGGCCGGCTTCAACAACCCATAACGGACGGCTTGCCAAGCTACACAAACAGTTAATTTGTTTATAGTCGCAAAATTTT
The DNA here is from genome assembly GCA_002018475.1 of Nicotiana obtusifolia. Taxonomy (NCBI): domain Eukaryota; kingdom Viridiplantae; phylum Streptophyta; class Magnoliopsida; order Solanales; family Solanaceae; genus Nicotiana; species Nicotiana obtusifolia. Next base: position 52,983 of record MCJB01051242.1, on the reverse strand, counting down.
TCCTACAAAAGGGGTTTGTCTTCAACAACCCATTCAGGGACGGCTTGCCAAGCTACACAACTCAGAAAACTTTTGTACTATAACCAACGTTAGCTGTTCATAACTCAGAAAACTTTGATACTACAACAAGCTAACTTTCAAAGAGTACACTTACTTTATTTTCATACATGGACCGGCCTTTCCATCCATTCGAAAGAAAGAACAAGAGGGAAATTTAGAAAGAACTCATATGTAATATATCACAAGAGATTTACAAAGGTTACAAGATATTTACAAGATGGTTTTTAAGATGGTTCTAAGATCAAGTACAAGATGATTTCTAAGGTGATTACAAGATGATTACAAGATGATTCCAATATGATTCTACAACTACTACAAGGCCTCCTTTTTATAGGACTAGGAGGTTATTACAAGACAAACTTTCTGGATAAAACAAACCTATCTTACATGAAAAACTTATCTACAAGCGGGTCCCTCTCGGCATGTGAAGGACTTTAGGCAAAACAACTAAAAACACTTGAAAACATGTGAACGGGGTGAAATAAACATGGTGTAGCATGTGAAAGTATGAGGGAGCATATGACGCCATGTGAAAGTATTGTGTTGCATGTGACGAAGCATGTGGGGCCATGTGGAAGCATGTGAAAACAAGGTGAAGTGGGGCCCGGATAGTATGGAAAGATGTGAAAACTTGTCTTGGCATGGGTAGGATATTTTTTGAGGGTTTTTGGTAGGTAATGTAGGATTATGGTGGGATTAGCAAGGATTAAGATAATTATCCTTTATCGATCATAGAATTGTCTTCCAGGTATCTTTTCGAAGACCTTGTGAAGTAACGCCTGGAACTTGACGGTTCTTCCCTGCTATGTTCCTTTCCATTTGGACTGAGAGATGTAATCCGCAACTTTAATCTGAAAATGTCATTAGTGACCTTTTCTCGGATGACTTCATATGTGTTTGATATTCTTTTGCTGCTTCCCGGACTCTTTCCCAGTGAGGATGGGTATTGGTATAATTCTAGCTTGCCCAATTTTTTGGCCATATCGCTTTCGGGATGCACCTATTTTGCTGAAAAAGGATTCTTTGTGCCTCTCTATACTCTTCCTCCATAGATAAAACGGACACGGGAAATTTCCACCAGAATGATGCCTCTACTTGCGCCTAGAATTATCCATTAATGATCTTCACTGGCCTATGAAACATGAATATTTTTGCTGCGTAGGAATCACTGAAACATTTCACCCAATATCTTCTAGGCTTGAACCATAGTAAAAATACTATAAGGGCTGGTGCAATGTTATCAAAATTCTTGAAGACGTTGCATTTGAATTCCATGAAAATATAATACTTATGGCATAGGTACCAGAAAAACCATCGTAGTTCTTGTGGAAAATCCTTGGCTTGAGCTATGAATATATGGCAGAACGGATATTCTGGATTGACACCATAAGGCTTGAGAATGGATCCTCCATATTGCCGGAAAATTTGGAGCTCATAATAGGTTCTTCTTTCCATAATAATTGACGGATCAAAGGGATCCATGAGGTTGAATAACTCCAGTGGATGATCTGTTGGCTTTAATGAACTAGTTCCCGGTGTATTTGAAAACATAAAGATGTGGCTACTTGGCTTCAGTTTTGCTGGGGAAAATCTTTTTGGGAATTCTTCCGGTCGCGGTAGAAAATCTGCGAGAATATTATCCTTTCCTTTCAGGTGCTTGACTTGAAACTTGTATGGAGAGAACCATTGAGCCCATCTGAGAATCTGAGGATTTGGGATAATTTTTGAATTTATCCGGATCATTTTTGGGAAAGCCTTCATATCCATTTCTATTAGAAATTCTGTATGGATAAGGAAGAAATTGAATTTCTTGATTCCATTCTTTACTGCAAGAATTTCTTTGAAGGTAGAGTGATAATGTTGCTCGGCATCTTTAAACTTTCCACTGGCGTATCCGCATTTTTTTCGCTGGCCATCTTTTTCTTCAAATAGAACAGCACTCCAATATTCATGGCTGGCATCAGTTTGCAGTATCTTCTTTTCATCTGAGGGATGTAGAGAGACTTGACATTTTACATATCTCCTTTATTTTTCTGACTGCTTCATCCTGTTTCTCTCCCCATGATGGTGCATTTTTCTTGAGCATTTCTGTGAGCGTGAAATGTATGTAGAGATATTTGGGATAAAATCTCTTACATAATTTATTACACCCAAGAACTGTTGGATCTGCTTTGTTGTGAGGTTGGTATCTGGAAATTTAAGTAATTCCTGACATATATGTGGTCCTGGACTGTATTCACCTTTGGCAAAATGCATTCCAAGAAAATCAATCTCCTTTTGAGCAAGTACCATTTTTTTTGCTGAGAGCATGATTCCGTACTGTGTTACTAATGTCTCGAATTGACGAAGCAAGTTGACATGTTCTTCCAATGTATCACTAAATAACAGGATGTCATCAATGTAAACTAAGGAGGTATGGAGGATGGGTTGGAAGATTTTTATCATGGCTTTTTGGAACAAGGAGGGTGCAGTTTTCAACCCGAAGGGCATGACTTTCCTCTGGAAGTGATGATCGGGGATGCAAAATCTCGTTTTGGTTCGTTCTTCATGGTGGATTCTCAATTTCCAAAATCCAGATTTTAAATCAAACTTGGAAAAGTATTTGGCCTTGGCTAAGTAGGAGAAAAGAGTGAGTTTATTTGGTATGAGAAATTTATCATCTTGGAGGAAATGGTTTAGCGACTGGTAATTAATAACTAACATAAGTTTTCCTCTTGTCTGCTCAGCTCTTTTGTTGACATAAAATGCTTCGCATGCCCATTATGAATCCGACGGCTCTATCAGATCAAATTCCAAAAGTTCTTCGCATTCTTTCTTTGCAAGCTGAAGATGATCTAGATTCATGCCCGAATGACTGGCCTTTGTCGGATTGATGTTTTCATTTTTCTTGAAAGGGATCTTGATAAAAAACTCTTGGTTTTTTCATAATGGGCTTTTCCCTTTCTTCATGAAATCCTTGTAGGATTCAGCACATGAATGTTTAATGAGATTCTGCTCAATCTCTTTGATTTGTTCGTCATCTGTGATTTGGAATAACCTTGGAATCTCATAATAAGGTTTGAACTGCTTTTTAAAAGCTATCCCGTTAGCCTTGATCTGAAGTTGATCTCTAAGTTGCCTGTAAATGTCGAATCCAATAATAAGATCTTTTCCTGGCACAAAAGAATCAGATCCTAGCAGCTTGGTTCTGTACTTCAATGCTGGAAAGAACTCAATTGTGACCGGATGCTTTGTAATGACAGTTGTGGTTAAGATTGCATTTGATGCAGTGTTAAAATCCTTCAAATGCGGTACCCATTGATCTTCAGGGAGAACAGTAGGATTTATGAGTGAGGATGCAGCTCCGGTGTCGATGAAAGCAATAACTCAAACTGGTTTATCCCATTTGGATGAATAGACTTTGAGTTCTACTTGTGGAACGATTGTGAGAGCATTGATCTCCTCTCTGGCCTCGATCACTGGTTCTGAAATTTGGTACTGATCATTGCCTTGATCTTCATAGATATCGAGAGAGAATATAGTTTCTTCATTGAGTTCATCATCCACAGAGAATATCGATTCAAGGTCCTCCTCTTTTCTAAGATGTATGTCTGTGTAATCTTCAATCTCTTCAAGGAATTTGACAGATCTTCTTGATTGGGGATAAATTTTTTGCGAAATGTCCAATCTTATGGCAAATAAAGCATCTGTCCTTCCTGTGAAAATTTCCTGGCCTTCTGCGTCTGAAATATTTTGTGCGCCTCTTGGATCTTAAATTTCCATCTGGAATTCTTGGCCATTTGAACCTCCTGAATTCTTTGCGTCGTTTGGGCGTGTGGCAGGAATATCCTGATCCGGTGATTAGATCAGATTTGCGGCATGCTTTGTCAAGCGCTGGATTGTGCTGGATAATTTGCTTTAGGACTGAGCGCTTTGTACAAATGTCATCCAATGCGACGAAAATAGCCTGCCTGATGTAACCAATTTGTGGGATAGTTATGGATTGGAACTTTTCTTCAATGATGGTCATGGTTCGGCTTGCCAACAACTTTGGAAGGGAAGAGACAAAGGCTTGCTTCCGATTGATGTCTCCGCCGATTTCAAAGTATATCTTGGCCATTATTTGAAAATGTCTATCAATGTCATTTCTGTCGAATGACACACACTTCATCTCGAAGAGCTGTCTTCGCATTTTCTCCTGTCTTTGGCCGGTATCTCCGCGGAAAACTTCATGTAGGATTCGGATGTTGAATGCAAAATCTTGGGATGTAAGAAAAGTATTTTTGTCTTGAAGTCCAAGTGAGTTCCACCAATCTCTGAGGATTCCTGAGAACCGTGAAGTGAGTTCTGACAGGATGATATACTTTTCTCGTTCTGCCAAGTTTTTGGTCACCATCCAAGTATAGAAGTCTTGGATCCTTTGAGGCCATTTTGAAACTTTGACGTCATCCAAGGTGAAAGTATGGAAGCCAGTTCCAACTGGCTTGGACGCCATGGGCTCATATCTTCTTTCTGGGATTGGCTCATCCGTCATGCCTTCTTGTTCGTCATCTACTTCAGATACTTCTGGCTCTCTTGGCTGGTTTACAAATATTGGAGGATTGTCATCTTCGGAAGAGTTTGTTGTGGATTCATTGCTTGATTGAGAGCTATCTTCCATTGATTCATCTTCTGATAAATTCAGAGATTCTGACCATGGAGTATCTTCTTCTGATATGCATCTTAGCTGGGAGACATAGAGGTCTGGAGCCTTCTGGTCAGAAATCATTAGATTTTCGGGGTTGGACCCTTTTGAACTTTCCCCTTGTTCTCGCCTTTTCTTGGTTTGTTTTTGTGCTGCAAGGGCATCTTTTCTTTCCCAAACCAATTTTGCGATATCAAACTCCTGTTCTTCTTTGAATGGTTGGGTGAAAGAGAATGGATTATGTGAGGTAGATGGGTAAGTAGAAAAGGTGTTGTCTAATTTAGGTGGGGAATATGGTTGTGGAGACATAGGGAAGAAAGTAGGTTTTGAAGGGACAACTGGGGTTGTTTGTGGCTTAAAGTGGTCATTTTTCAAGAGCTGAATCTGTTCTTTGATGGAAAAATCGTCTCCTTTTGTTGTTGTTGGAAGAATTGGAAAAGTGAAGTTCCTGGTGGACAAATCTCGTATTGTAAATTTTCCAACCTTAGTTCCAATGATCTGATTAGTCCGTCATGGCGAGACGATGTTTGCTCCATATTTTTCTCAATTGTTTCCACTTTGCTCATCATTTTGTTTTGAGTATGGGCCACGTTCTTTATGTTGTTGCCAATGTTGGTCAGTACCTTGTTTTGGCAGATGGAGTTGTCGGATTGCCAGTTTATTATTGCTTCGATGTCACTTGTTGGGGGTTTTTCTCCAGTGGGTAGCACTACGTTTTTCTTGGGAATTTTCGGAGCATGGCTTATTCCCTCCTTTTCAAAAGGTTGTAGTGAAGGAAAGTTTTGGGTATGACTGGATTTGTGATTTTCGAAATCGGTGAAGTTTTAGGTTCAGGTGACTTTTTGGGTTGTGAGGTATGGACTGGTGGTGATTTGGGTTTGGGTGTAGTTTCACTATCCTCCCAACTTGGAGTGAATTTCTCTGGTAATTTTGGCCATTCCTGGGGTTTGTAACTGACAAGAAATTCATATTTACCTGGACGACTTAATGAGTCAATTGAAGGGTCTTTATTTTCATATCTGGCTCGAAATTGCTTTTCAGCGGATTTGCCCTTTTTCTTGGATTTTGGTTTAGTTTTGTTGAGGCCGAACCTTTCCCAATGACACTGGTGGTGTTCATCATATTCTCCATTTGGATCTTCTAAACAGTCTTAACAGTTGCAATCAAGATCCCAAGGGCAGTATCCCGTAAAGGGGCATTTGAACCACCAAGTATTCTTTCCATTTTTGTCAAAACTTTGACACCAGTCATGTTCTTCCATGATGCTTTGTATATTCCAAAAGAGTTCTCTATCAGGTTCAGGGTATGTATCTGTTGTATCTTTGGGTTGAATCATTTGGCAAGAAAAGATGGTTTTATTGGGTTTTTTGAGGTGGGAATGGTCAAAGCTTATGCAAACGTTTTTGTCATTTCTTTTGGTAAAAGTTGGTTCACCGGATTGTAGGGATTCATCCGGTTCTCTTAACTTTTCATAATTTGTGATCCAGGAATCAGGAAGAATTTTGACAAGTTCATCTCTTGAAATTTGTCTGGGTATTTGGGAGCACATGGTGTTTCCTTTGGTAGCATCAATATTTAAGAGTAAAGCATTTTCTCCTCCGGGAAGGCAAAGATCTATGGCATGATTTTGGACTCGCCATGCCATTTGGTGATGAAGAGTGGCTTGGATGGAATCTTTGGCTTGAGGGGCTCCTTGGATTTGGACTTGGATTTTTAGTGCTTCGGTTAAGTATGGATCATAAAGGAACATATTGAAATTTGGAAAGATTGTTATGAAAACTGTCCCAGCATTCAAGGTAACTTCTGCAGTACCCAAATTTGCATGTTGGTACTCCAAGTATCTTGTATCTAGAAGAGAAAGTCGAGCTACAACAGGCTGACCTTTTCTTCCGTGAGATGTTAAAGCGATTCTGATGGCACCAAAATGGATATGGGTAAACCCATGATCTCTCCATTTCCTGGGAAAATCATCTGGGATTTGAAGTGTGATAAATTGTTCCTCTCGAGTGGCAAGAATAGGATGCTGGTCAAGTTTTGAGGCAACAACATATTCCTTGACTCCTTTTGGTCTGTGTTGAACAAGGGAACGAATTTGGGTCCAGGGTGCAAATGATTTTTTGGCGAAAGCTGAGTAAGGGTTTATGAGAGGTAGTTCAGTGGAAGATACTTTTTGTTCATCGGGTAGGATATCTACTTCATAGAGGTAATCATATTTTTTGGACAGGGTTTTATATAGAGTAGGAGACATATTCATTTTTGCTAAGGAAGAGAATGATGGAAATGACTCAGACATATTTAGTAGATTGTTCCTCCCTCCGAAAGGATGCCTTTTAGTTTGTGCAATGCACCAGCGAATTTTCAACAGTGTATGATGGCTATTATCATGGATATGGTGGAAGAATACCTTGAGGTTTTCATCGATGTCTTCTCGGTAGTTGGAGATTCGTTTGATTATTGTCTTGCAAATTTGGACAAAGTGTTGGCTAGATGTGAAGAAACTAACTCGGTACTCAATTCGGAGAAATGTCATTTCATGGTTAAGGAAAGGCATTGTCCTTGGCCATAAGATCTCAAAGAATGGAACTGAAGTTGACAATGCGAAGACTGAGGTTATTTCTAAGCTTCCACCCCCAAGCTCGGTGAAGGGTATGCAAATTTTCTTAGGCCATGCTGGTTTCTAACGGCGTTCCATTAAGGATTTCTCTAATGTAGTGAACCTATTGTGCAAGCTCCTTGAGAAGGATGCTAAGTTTCATTTCAACGATGATTGTATGAGAGGTTTTGAACAATTAAAGCTCGAGTTGACAACTACTCCTATCATTACCTCTCCAAATTGGAGTTTGTCATTCGAGCTCATGTGTGATGCAACTGATATAGCGGTTGGGGCTGTTTTGGGGCAACGTGTCAACAAAATTTTTCATCTGATTTACTATTCTAGTAAGACCATGAATAGTGCCCAAGTCAATTATACCGTTATGGAGAAATAGCTCCTTGCTATTGTGTTTGAAATTGAGAAGTTTCGCTCGTACTTGATGAGTGCCAAAGTTATTGTCCACACGGATCATGCAGCCCTTCGCTATCTTATGAGCAAAAAGGAATTTACAGCTCGGTTGATGAGATGGGTACTTTTGTTGAAAGAATTTGATATTGACATTCAAGACAAGAAAGGTAGTGAAAACCAAGTAGCGGACCACTACTCGTTTGGAGGAGGAGGGGAGACCACATGACGATCTTGAAATCAATGATCCTTTCCCTAATGAGCAACTTTTGGCACTATAAATGAAAGAGGTACTGTGGTTTGCAAACATGGAAAACTTTCTTGTGAGGGGTATCATTCTGGATGAGTTCTCTTCAAACCTAAGAAAGAAGCTCAAAAGAGATTGTCACGACTACTATTGGGATGAGCCATACCTTTTCTGAATTTGCACGAATGGGGTAGTTCAGAGGTGTGTTCCGAAAGAAGAACAAGGTGATATTCTTCGAACTTGTCATTCTTCGCCATATGGTGGTCATCATGGCGGAGCAGAACGATGACTAAAGTTCTATGTTGTGATTTCTATTGGCCTAGTCTCTACAAAGATGCAGATGACTTTGTGAAATGATTTGTGGTTTTTCAACGGGCCGGTGGAATTTCAAAGAAAAAATGAGATGCCTCTCACAGCTCTCTTGGAGGCATTGACTTTATAGGCCCTTTTGTGAGTTCTTGTGGAAACACTTATATTTTGGTCGTGGTGGATTACGTGTCCAAATGGGTTGAGGCCGTTGCCTTACCCAAAAATGAGTCTGGAAGTGTAGTGGCTTTCCTGAAGAATAATATTTTACACAATTTGGTATTCCACGTGCGATCATAAGTGATAGGGGTCACAATTTTGCAACAGGGCTTTTGACACTTTATTAGAAAGTATGGTGTTACTCACACTGTCATGACTCCCGATCACCCACAAGCTAGTGGTTAAGTGGAGGTCTCCAACCAGGAGATAACGAGTATCTTGTCTAAATGGAGAATGCAAATCGGACAAATTGGTCTAAGAAGCTTGATTATACATTATGGCCATATAGGACTCTTACAAACCACCTATCGGAATGTCTCCATATGGTTAGTGTTCAGGAAAGCTTGTCATCTTCTGGTGGAACTAGAGCACAAGGCGATGTGGGCCTTGAAGAAATTGAATCTTGATTGGGATGTAGCCGCTTAACTTGCGAGTTGCACGCTTGAATGAACTGGATGAGTTTCAGTACCATGCTTATGAGAGTTTGTCCTAGTACAAAGAAAAGGCAAAATATCTTCATGACAAGCACATTTGGAAAAAAGAATTCAAAGGTGGTGATCTAGTGTTGTTGTTTAACTCAAGATTGAGGATGTTTCCCCGGAAGCTTAAGGCAAGTAGTCCATTTGAAATTGTTGGTGTGACGCTCTTCGGTGCATTGGATTTGAAGAAAAAGAACAATGAAATATTTTGACTCAATGGTCACCAGGTGAAGCACTACTTGGGAAAAGTTGGAGAGAGCCACGTGGTGGCGGTTATGTACTTCAGCTTAGGATGCTATGACATTGCATCGTGCCGCGACGTTAAATAAGGCGCTTCTTTGGAGGCAACCCAAGTTTATTTCCTTTTTTCCTTTTGTATTTAGATGTTATTTCTCAGATTGATTATCTCCTGCTCAAGAGATGTGACAGAGGGTTGTGCAAGGATTGCAAGGTTATCCTGGGTGAGACCCTCGCGACGCAGCATAGGCTTTTGGTGATGGACGTCGATATAATGATAAGGAGGAATAAAAGGTCTATACGAGGACGACCAAGGATCATGTAGGGTGCCTTGACTAAGGAAAGCTCAGGAGTTGGGAGGGAGGCTAGCAGCTATGGGAGCCTGGAGGAATATTGGGGACGCGAGCAATATGTGGTCAACGATGACGGCTTGTATAAGAGAGGCGGTGAGAGAGGTGTTAGGGGTCTCGTCGGGATACTCTGTGGGCACAAAGGCGACTGGTGTTGGAATGAAGAGGTCCAAGGTAAAGTGAAAGCAAAGAAGGCGGCGTACCTAAAGTTAGTGGTAGCAATGGTGATGAGGAGAGGAGAGCGAATAGTGAGAGGCATAAGGCTGCTAAGAAGGAGGTGGTGAATTGGGGCATTCCGAGAGTTATTGTGACTTTAGGTATTGTAGGGCATCAAGGTTGAGGAGGTCGTGGAGGCTATGCGATAGATGAGTAGGGGCAGAGATATCGGGCCAGACGAAATTCTGGTAGAATTTTGGAGGTATGTGGGTAGAGCAGGTTTAGAGTGGCTGACTGGGCTATTAAATGTTATTTTCAGGACTAAGAGATTGCTGGAAGAGTGGAGGTGAAGTACAGTGGTTCCAGTGTACGAGAAAAAAGGTGATATCCAGAGTTGTAACAACTATAGAGGTATCAAATTACTGAGTCATACCATGAAAGTTTGGGAAAGGGTGGTAGAAGTGAGGGTGAGGAGGACCGTGTCTATTTAAGACAACCAGTTCGGGTTTATACCGGGGCGTTCTACTACGGAAGCTATCCACCTTATTAGGAGGTTGGTGGAGCAGTACAGGGAGAGGAAGAAGGATCTTCACATGGTGTTTATTGATCTGGAGAAAGCGTATGATAAGGTTGCTAGAGAGATTCTATGGAGATGTTTGGAGGCAAAGGGGGTGTCGGTTGCTTACATTAGGGTGATAAAGACATGTATGATGGAGCTAAGACCTGGCTTAGGATAGTGGGAGGCGACTCAGAGCATTTTCCAATTTTTATGGGGTTACACAAAGGACCAGCGCTCAGCCCATTCCCATTTTCCCTGGTGATGGATGCACTGACATGCCATATTCAAGGGGAGGTGCCATGGTGTATGTATATGTTGACGACATTGTTCTGATTGATGAGACGCGAGGCATCTTCAACGAGAGGCTAAAGGATTGGAGACAGTCCCTTGAGTCTAAGTGTTTCAAGTTGAGCAGGACTAAGACGAAATACCTAGAGTGCAAGTTGAGTGTCGAGCCTACGGTAACGGGATTGGACGTGAGGCTTGGATCTCAGGTCATCCCTAAGAGGGAAAGTTTCAAGTACCTTGGGTCGGTTATACAGGGGGATGGAGATAACGACGAGGATGTCACTCATCGTATAGGGGTGGGGTGGATGAAGTGGTGGTCAGTATCTGGAGTCGTGTGTGACAAGAAAGTGCCACCGATACTCAAAGGTAAGTTTTATAGAGCGGTGGTTAGACTGGCTATGTTTTATGGAGTTGAATGTTGGCCAGTTAAGAACTCTCATATCCAGAAGATGAAAGTAGCAGAATTGAGGATGTCGAGGTGGATGTGCGGGCACACTAAGATGGATAAGATTAGGAATAAAGATATTCGGGAGAAAGTGGGCGTGGCCCCCATGGATGACAAGCTGCGGGAAGCTAGGCTCAGATGATTCGGGCACGTTCAAAGGAGAAACCTAAATGCCTCGGTAAGGAGGTGCGAGCGGCTGGCTTTAGTGGGTGCAAGGAGAGGTAGAGGGCGGCCTAAGAGTATCAGGGAGAGGTGGTCAGGAAGGACATGGCGATGCTTCAGATTACTGATGACATGGCCCTAGACAGGAAGTTGTGGAGGTCGAGCATTAGGGTCGTAGGTTAGGAGGTAGTTGTGCATATTTGTATGGCGTGCTAGAGTGAGGCTAGTCTGTTAGGATTTTTTCTTAGACTATAAGTGATTAATGTTGAGTTAACATTACTCTTTCATTCCTCTTAGTGCCTAGCTTTATCTACTGGTTATTGTTTTGCTTTTCTTTTATGTTCTTGTGATGTTGTTATTTCTTTCTAGGGTTTATTGATAGTAGTGATATATTATCTCTTTTTGTCTTCTTGAGCCGAGGGTCTATCGAAAAAAGCCTCTCTACCCCTCGGGGTAGGGATAATGTCTGCGTACACACTTTAACCCCACTAGTGGGATTTCACTGAGTTGTTGTTGTTGTAGTTAGATGTTATTTGTTGTTCTTAACTTGATTTGAAGTATGCTGCAGGTATGAGTATTAGATGAAAAATGGTACAAAGCGATGCATCTTCAAAACAAGAAATGCGGACCGCACTTTTTCTTTGTGCGGCCCGAGAAAAAGAATGCCAGCGTAGACGCCCTTATGCAGCCATAGATTTCATTTGCGGACCCCACTTCCTAGAGTGAACATAGATGCCAAATGACAGGCTCTATGAACTTTTCACCTATCAATGCGGGGCTAAAGTGCAGAATTCTTGAGAATTTGCGGCCGCACTTTCAATTGTGCAGACCACACAAGGGTGACAGACCACTGAAGGCCAGGTAGCAGAGTGCGGACTGCACTTGAAATTGTGCGGCCGCACTCATCTCTTTACCTTTCCATTTTCTCTAAGTATAAATAGAACTTAAGGCCTCATTTTACGCTTTTCACACTCTTGAAAAATTATTGTTGCTCTGTTAGAGCTTTCAAACACACACCACCATTTGCACCCACTAAGATCTTTACACATTTACACTATCTGGTGTGTTTCATTTCATGTTAGTTTCATTTCATTTTAATTTTTGAATTTATTTTTCATTTTTTAACTTTTTTAGGCCCTCTGATATTATATTCCTTCAATGTGTCCATGTTGGGTAGTTTTGTAGTGGGTAATTGATAAAGCATGCTAGAATGGGTTGGTTTAACTGATTTCTATGTATATACCATGTTGCCTAGTAGATTTGAACAAGTTATTGAAAAACCTAGGCAAAAATTGAGACCTGCACGTTGTGTTCTTGAATGTGCGGCCGCACTTGGATTTGTGCAGTCCAGCAGTTTGATAGTTAAGGCAACAGATTAGATTGGTGTTTCTATGGACGCACTTTAATTATGCAGACCATAGAATTTCCAGAGAGGTCGTAGAGTAGTCCTCACTATCTATTAGAGGCATGCCCTATGAGCTTCTAAAAGTGCGACCACAGTTATAATTGTGCGAGCCACAGAGCAATTCTGCGGCTGCAAATGCCCTCTGCTCTGTCATTCAAACAAGAAGCGTTTAAGCCACTTGCACATCTGTGCAGAAGTGCAGCCGCAATCAGAATTGTGCGGTCTGCACTTCCCCTCTGCGGGCTGCACTTCAAATTGTGCGAACCACACTTCACCCATTTCTTCTGCATGTTTAACCAACTGAAACCTCACTGCTTCCATGTTGTTCTCACTCACTTACATGAGTCTTAACTATGCTTAAACATGAATTTCAACTGACAATTCTCTTGCGCTTACAAACAATGGTAAGATCACGAGGTCGAGATGAATCTACCAAAGGAAGAGGAGAAACTTCAAGGGATCGAGCTAGAGGTACCTTGCCCCCAAGTGTGCAGAAAGCTATATCGAAGAAGACTACATCAGGATGAGGGAGAGGTAGAGACATTTCCGAGCTAGGCTCATATGCCCCGTCTAGGGAAGCCTCCGAGGGAAACTCTTTATCAATTCCGGAGGAGCACACTTAGGAGCAATCCAGGCCATAGGGGCAGTCTGAGCCTCTGGATGTGCTTTCTACATCCCATAGCATTTCCCAGGGTTTGGAGAGTGCCAGTCATGAGTCCAATGCTGCTACGGCCTCTGATTCTGATTAATCCCTGGATGATGGGAGAGGGGTGGAAGGTACACATGCAGGTCTGGCAAGATCAAAGAAGAAGAAGGCCTGGAAAGATAGACTTGTGAGTCACCAAATAGTTTCTCATTTCCAGATATGGTGGCCTTTGAGGTCCTTGACTCATGAGCGGCAATTCTTACTGAAATATCTTGACAAGTACAATCCCACTGTTTTGGTGCAGTTTAAAAAATGAAGTGGTGGATGTTATTCATTGTAAAGCTAGTGGATGTAAAGGAGAACCTTATCTGGGAGTTTTATGCCAACAGAATGCATATTCTCAAAGGGACGAAGGTCACCAAGGTGCACAACTTGAAAGTGAAGTTTGATCAGCATACTCCGAATGCATACTTAGGGTTTGATGATGTGGAGCGGAAAGAATATCTAGAGAAGTTGGCTCTGAAAGAAGAAGCTAGGTCGTGGCTTGCGGAGATTTTAGCATTGGGACCCACTCCTCTTTGGATTGCTGATCTCCCGGAACACATTAAGTTTCGAGGCCAAAGGGTGGTAGACCTTTATATGCAGCAGGCTTGACCCATGCCAGAATGAGAACAGCCTGCCTATTCCTCGATCTGTTCTGGTGGCGCCTATTTGGCCGGGTACCCATTCAATGTGGGTGCCCTGATATCGGCCAACATTTCCCTTGTGGCACAGAAGAGTAACACTTCTTACCCCTATCCCAGCACTATTACTAAGTATCTAACAAATGCTAAGGTAGAGTTGATGCCCTTTAATACCAGGTTAAGCCAACAGGCCAATTGAGTGGTACAAGCCGCAGGATCCGAGGAACCCGAAGAAGAGTGTTTAGCCTTCTACTATTTTTGGCGAGTCTGATGAGCTGGTAGTGGTAGTTTCTGGTCCATCTATTGAATCCACATCGACTGAGCCTTCTACCAGTGCAGCAGCTACTATGCACCATCTTCAGCTCCTCCTACAGCTCCTTCCACGACTCCTACTATAATTCCTAGGCCTGCTCCGAGGCCGCTTCCCATGCCTAAAGGTCCACTGTCATCTTTGCGAGTCTCCCAGACACTAGCGAGTCTCAACAACTAGATAGAAATAGCTACTTCAATGATGTCTGAGATTTCTAGTGTTTTTGCAGGGCAAACATCTACACAATCACCCTAGGATCCCTCTGACATTGATGAGAAGCTCAGCAAACTCTTGGACAACCAGAAGGTGACTATGGATGCATTGGTACAGCATGGTGCTATGATCGAGAGGTTGACCAAGCAGGTGAAGAAGATAAGGAAGTCCCAAACTAGCAAGAAGTTAGTTGATGAGATTTTAGCAGAGGTGACCCGGCTAGCTACAGCCGAAGAATTGCCATTTGACATGCTGCTTGACCTATCCCAGCCCCACCCAGATCCATCTACACAGGATTCTCCCGGTGCTCCGACTGAGGAGCCGTGCCTTGCGGCTGATACTGATGACACAAAGCGAGCGATGTTCACTTCTCCAGCCACTCCCAGACTTGATGATGACATTCAATTGGCTGAGCCAACTGGGAATGATGCTGCTGGGGACACAGTGATGACTAAGGACACTTAGGAAATTTCATACTTTTGCTCTTATTTTAATAAGCATTGGGGACAATGCTTATTTTTATTCGGGGGGTGGAACTTATTTGATACATTGGATACATTTGGATACTCTTGAATGTAATAATTGGATGATTCTACCTTTATTTTTATTTTTATCTATCGTTAGTAGTTGTTACTTTCATTAGCTTCTTAATTTGTTTACCTTTGATTTTGTTTATGTTAGTAGTGTGGATCATAAGCCTTTAGTTTTCTTACTGCCATGATTCTTTCCAAAGGTGGTCTTTTGTGTGAACTGGGTGACTCTTCCCGAGGATGGATGGTGTGACAACTTTCTTATGGGGATGAGTCTATTTTGTGTTTAGGCAATAATAGTAGTAAGTAGTAATGAATAAAATCCCTAATTAAGTCATTCTCTAAAAAGAGTTATTCATGCTTCATTTGGCACCAACACGCTTAACTGCATGCTTATGGTTTGAAACAAGGTTTTTGGAAGAAAATAGCTCTTGTTAGTGACTTTGAGATTCTTGAATTGACTTTGATAATCATTAAGTGGTTGATTGGACCATAGTGATCTTTAACTTGACCATGATCGTTGTAGCTTTAGACTCTATCCTCTTTTGCGGTCTAGTTGCATGAGAGATGAGGTGATTTTTGTTGCTAGTCCAAGTACTTGAGTGGATAGTCTAAAACTTGTCCCGTATGTGTTTCAAGGCAAAATTCTAGATTTTCTTGGTTTGGAAGATGATTGTAGGCTTTCCTTGGTCTGTTTGAGCTTTCTATTGGCACCATATGTTTGCTATACCTAGTCAACCCCGTTGAGCATTTAGCCTTTCTTTGTTGGTAACCATGCTACAAGCCTATACCCGTTTTGTTTATAGTCCTCTCTTGGCACCCAGACCTTCCTTAACACTCTTATGTAATAAGTGGCTTAAGTCATAAGTTTGAGGAGAAAGTTGAGAAATTTCAAAAAGGTATCAAGGCACCAAAAAGAGAGAAAATAAATGATCTTCATGAAAAGAGAAGGCAAGAAAAGAAAGAACAAAAAGAAAATGAAAAGGGAGATTGATGAAATCAAAAAGAGGCAACTATCTCTAGTATGACCATCAAGTGAGAAAAGAATGATATGGACAATAAAGAGTGATGGCAAGTCTCTCGAGCCCCAAGAAAAAGAAATGCCTCTAAGGATTTGGTAAATGTGAGCTATGAAATGAAAAAGTGGAGTGCTTAAGGAGGGTGTAACCACTTATCCCATATGGTATCCTACCTCAATCCAAAAGCCTTCATTACAACCTGACAAAAGTCCTACTTGATTTTGAACCGAGTGAGCTTACATTAGTGGAGATCTACATGGGGGCAAGCCTACGGTACTTGAAGCATTAATAGTGACATTCCTTTGTGAGAGAAGAGTGAATCCTTTATTGCTCTAGAAATTGAGTGTTAATTCTTGAAGTGAGCATGGCAAATGGAAGGTAGAGGAGGAATAGTTTGGAGTCCACCATGATTTACATGATAGAATAAGATTCCTTGATGAGTGAAGTCAATTCATGAAGCTCAAATGTCGCACTAAAGTTATATGCTCATAAATATGTTTTGTCACCTTGTTTAAAATGCATGAGTATTGTGGGTAATTGTTGGTCCCAACTGAGAATAAATGACTTACTATTGACTCTTCGCAATGACCTTCCACATAGAGGAGGAGGGAACTAATCTATTTTCTTGAAGACAAGTTGTACGCCCCAACCTCGGGGAGCATGATCGGCGCTCAACCGAGATACCCCGGTTAAACAAGCCTACTAGATGCGTTCTACCCAACCTTGCCCCTTAACAATATAAGAATCATTACAGGTGATAGACATGAGAAGAGTCAAGTGTTCCATAATCTTTTTCCACTACTAAAGGATATTCATTTATGATTTCCAAAATATTACAAGTTTATAGATATGATGAAAAACATGTTTGCCAAATACCAACACTTACTAGTTTAATTCCCAACATCAAACACCACCCACAACCCCTCTACGGAGCCTCTACGTACTACAGAAGAGTAGTATGGAAGTGCCGATGACAAGGCCCCCGCTATACCTCAAAACATAAAGTACAACATCAAATGACATGAAGCCCGAAACATAGTAGGACTCACCAAATCTGCTGAATAGAGAGTAACTGCCAACGAGGATCAAAACTGCCCTCTGACGAACCACCTGCATCCATTGAAGATGCAGCCCCCCGGCAAAAGAGACGTTAGTACATGTGGAAAGTACTAGTATGTAAAGCTAAATGTCCTCTTTCAAAAAAGAATGTCAATATAAGAAAAGGGGAAAAACCATAGAAACAGCAAGTCACAATCAATATTATCCAAATGCCCAGTTACAACATAACAATTTTCAAAATAAGAAATAATATATATATATATATATATATATATATATTTGGTTGGGAGATTCATTAGCACCGGTATACCATCGTATTTTTAGCACGGAGTCCGATCACGCCCAATCGACTACGCCATCTCCCCACGGACAATGTGGTTTGACATGTGATGCGAAAAAAGGGTGTTACCAAGAGTAATACCACCATGTGCGCTACATGGCGTCCGATCACCACCCGACCGGCTAGGTCATCTCCCCACATATGCCGTGTGAGTCGACATTAAATCCAGGGCTACCAACAATCTCATCCCAATTAAGGGGAATAATAAAAATCACATCAATATTTCAATCTCATCCCAAATAAGGGGAATAATCACAATCCACTCCTACACTGGCATGTGTAGTTTCTGGTGTGGGCCTCACGACCCACCCTTCCTCGGTTTGCTAAGGATACTCCCAAAAATATTTTTGTATTGCACACAAGGGAAACAAAAGTACAAACATATGTTATATTCACCTCATTATCTTTCTCGCTTTAAATACCTTCATTAGTACTTTCAACCATTCACAACATCGTTATTTCCTTGGCTCTCTTGGCCATACTTATGATTCTTCATTCATGGCACGTTGGTCGTATTTCATATTCCATATTTTCATTATTTTACTTTCAGGGATCATCATCATAACTATCAACAAATAGAATATTCTAGAAATCACTACTTTAGGTTTATTAGTAAAGAAAACCATTAAACACAATAGATTTCTTTCCAAGAAACAGAGTAAAATGATTGGCAATCAAAGCACAAAGTAAAAATCATAAACGTGTAACACATCATTTGTTCTTGAAATACTTTTCTCCAAAGCGGGCAATTCACAATTTCAACTCATGAAGATATAAGAGCTCAAACACATTAGAAATACTTACAAAGCATAGCATTAGTTAAAACAGCCACATTTAGGCATAATTTTGGTACATAAGCTTTTAGGCAAATCTATTTTCGAAGTATGTTTGGAACAGTTGAATCAAGGCCTATTTCATAACCTTTCTCACATCATTTCATTTCCTCGGCACCATTGACCACAACTATAACATCCATTCTTGGCACGTTGGCCACACTTTATATCTCCAACCCACTTATTTCACTTTCAAGCATCCTTATAGATTATCAACAACAAGGCATTTCTACTCAAGACTTTAAATATACATTTGAGCAACTAACCAACTTAAGGGTCTTAGGCACATCTTGTACAATTCGACATACTAGATTTCATTAGAATCACATTTCCAAATTATAACATATTAACACACAGCCCATGCTTAATCACCTTCTCATATAGTAACTCAACATACAAGAATGTTTGCAATACAAATTGAACACATATATCTTCTGACACAAGGCTTATTCGGAATAATCATTTTATAAGGAGCAACACGGGACTTACAAGGCCATTGTGGGGCTCCAATTCTAAAAAGGGAGTTTGGCCAACATACCTTATTTGAGCTTTCTTAAGTTACTACAGCATCCCAACACTACTAGCAATAACAATCTATAGGAAGATAGCAAAAGTCCGATAATAATTAGAAGTATTCACATGGTGTAACTCTCTTAGGAATTTTGTTAAACACCCAGCATGCAAAATAGAGTATAAAGATCTACAATGTAATCCCTTCCTCCCTTAACCGATTTCAACAAGAACCTACCCAAACTAGTTCATTTAGCCCACATGCTACGAGCTCCTGACACATGCATGGCCTAATTCAAATCCCACAATGTACTTAGACCCTGAAATAACTCTTATGGGTGGTATAGGATAGGAATGTACCCTGATAGAAGGTGGTTTAGTGATTGACTTCCTTGATTCTTGAAGGTTGGTGCAAGATTGGATGATGATGGTGGTTTGGTGATTGACTTCCTTGATTCCTGAAGGTTGGTGCAAGATTGGATGATTAGAATGCTAAGTTTCCCCTTCTCTCTCTAAAATGCTCTTACCTCTCTCTAAAATTATCAAACAATTGTTCCAAAATAAGCCCCAAAGGCTACTTATCAAAATGGGGTCAGGTTATAAAATAGGGAAAATGGACC
Source organism: Nicotiana obtusifolia (assembly GCA_002018475.1). Classification (NCBI taxonomy): domain Eukaryota; kingdom Viridiplantae; phylum Streptophyta; class Magnoliopsida; order Solanales; family Solanaceae; genus Nicotiana; species Nicotiana obtusifolia. The sequence goes on along the minus strand of MCJB01051242.1, from coordinate 33,646 downwards.
GTCCGAACCCAGGTCTACGGTTGCAAAATTGACCGCATAACAGATATGTGGTCCGGAAAATGGACCGCGAAAGTGATGCCCAAAACTGGGATGGTCTGGACAGGTCTGCGACCATTCTGCGGTCCGCAGACCATTTATGTGGATGCAGAATGAATATGCGACCGCAGAATAGGATGCAAAATGATCCTCAAAATTCAACAACTTTCTGCTCAACTCCGCGATGATTATGCGGCCCGCAAAACGGTTCTGCGATTGCAAAACAGACCGCAGAATTGCCTTCTTCTGCCAAAAATTTTCATCAACTCCTCAGTGCATTCTTCAACCCAAAAAGTTTGTACCGCGAAGAATTTCTACAGTCCTCAAACACATAAGTCAACATCGGCAACACAAAACATCAAATTCCTTGGCGAAATTTTTACGGGACCTTACACAAGCAAAGACTTTAAGTTTGGGGGAGCTGATAAGTGTGGATTTTAACAACTTATTAGTACCTTCTTGCTTTAGTTTTTTTATTTTTGTCTCCAAAACTAATGAAATTGTGTGAATTGGCATGTTGGAGGATTTGATCTTAACGAAGAAATCTAACTCAAAAAGGAGTATTCCAGCTCAAAAAGGCAAGAAGGAGAACTATAGGCAGAAGTGCGGTCCGCAGAAGTAATTCTGCTGCCATAGATGATTATGAGATCCGCAAAATTTGAAGTGCTGCCACAGAACAATCCTTGAAGCCTTTGAGGAGTTTTGAAGAAGCACGGTCCACACACCAAATTGTGCGGCAGCAAAAGCTGTTCGCACCAACAAAGTTTGAAAAGTTCAGAGAAGGTGCATAAAGACCAAGTGTGAAGCGTCGTAGAAGTGCGGTCTGCAGTCAAATTATGCGGCCGTAGAAGCTGAAGTGCAGCCGCAGATAGAATTTTGCGGCTATAGATGTCTTCCTCATGCAACAGCAGAAGATAAAGTGTGGTACGCACATGGAATTGTGCGGCTGCAGAACCTTTCGTAGGCATTTTTGTCAGCAAATTTCTGGACACTATAAATAGACGGGAAACACTTTTTTAGGGCAAAGTTTTGTATTCCTAGCATTTGTAGTTGTTATATTTTACCCTTTTGGAAAATTTGTGACAAAAAGTGAAGAAGACCCATTACTTTTATCAACCTAATTGTAGTTTGTGGCTTTAATTACTTCTTCTACTTTGTTATCTTATGTGTTATTAATCTAATGCTCGTTTATATTGGGCATTTGTTATTTAGCCTTGTTTATGCATTATCTCTAGAATTAATTGTTGCAAAAATTGATTCATGCTTATTTGACTTAGTTCTTACTTGAGAAAGAGGAACCTAGTCTAGAAAAACTTAGCTAACAAGAAATTAAGCTAGAAGGTTTGGCTAGATTGATTAAACGGTTTAAATTAGAGATAGGGAAAACCCGACTTGGGCTCGTATCAATTGCTTGGATTGCTACCTATTTGGACTTGAGAAAGCCAATTAAGGCATAACCACTCTATAACTGAAAGGTATTGAGTAGGTACTTAAGAATTGAGAGTTATAATACACCTCGATCTACAAACAAGCATTCACTTAGTATACCCATTAGGTTTGCACCTGGGTAAAGGTTACATCCCTAGGCTTTTCCCCATTTATTTAAAAACACCAAAAATAATTTACTCTCTCTCTAGTTGATAACAACTTACTCTCTCTCTAGTTGCTTTCACTTAGTTTAATCTCTTAGGGTCCAACAATCACTTTTTGTTTGGAAGTATAATTTAGTTATTTCACGTTCTCTCTTCAAGTATCTACCTCAACAACCATTATAAACTCCCTAAGGAATTCGACCTCGACTCTAGTTGGGTATTATAATTGCAATGACCGTTTCAACTCATTATTGATTGCGGATTGGACGTGGATCAAGCCCAGCAACAAACTCCATGGTAACACGCTCCCACTTCCACTAGGGAATCTCAAGTCTCTGAACCAAACTGCCCGGTCTCTGATGCTCATACTTCACCTGCTGGCAGTTCTAACACCGAGCCATATACTCTATTATATCTTTCTTCATTGTCCTCCACCAATAGTGTTATCTCAAATCCTGATACATCTTAGCAGCATGAATGGAATACCGTGAACTGTGGGCCTCCTCCAAGATCAACTCATGCAACCCATCTACATTGGGCACACATATCCGGCCCTACATCCGCAACACACTATCATCTCCGATAGATACCTTACTGGCATTGTCGGGTTGTACCGTGTCCTTAAGGACAAGCAAATGGGGTCGTCATACTGACGCTCTCTGATGCGCGCATACAAAGAAGACTGAGAAACCATGCAAGCAAAAACCCTCCTTGGCTCCAAAACATCCAGTCTCACCAACTGATTGGCCAAGGCCTGAACATCATTGGCTGGTGGTCTCTCTACTGCCGGTAAGTATGCCAAACTGCCCATAGTCTCCGCCTTTCTACTCAAGGCATCAGCCACTACATTGGCCTTCCCGGGATGATATATAATAGTGATGTCATAGTCTTTAAGAAAATTTAACCATCTCTGCTGCCGCAAATTAAGGTCCTTCTGCTTGAACAAATGCCGGAGACTCCGATAGTCGGTATAAACCTCACATGGAATGTCGTACAGATAATGCCTCCAAATCTTCAATGGTTGAAGAATAGCTGCCAATTCCAAGTCATGGACCGAGTAATTCTTCTCATGAACCTTCAACTATCGAGACGCATAGACAATCACCCTACTCTCTTACATCAACACCGCACCAAGCCCAATACGCGACGCATCACAATACATAGTGTAAGGTCCAGAACCTGTAGGCAACACCAACACTAGGGCTATAGTCAATGCAGTCTTGAGCTTTGAAAGCTAGCCTCACACTCCGCAGACCATCTGAAAAGAAGCACCCTTCTGGGTCAATCTAGTCAAAGGTACAGCAATGGATGAGAAACTCTCTACGAAACGACAATAATATCCGGCCAAACCAAGGAAACTCTAAATCTTAGTAGTTGAAGACGGTCTGGGTTAACTATGAATTGCCTCAATCTTATTTTGGTCTACTTTAATCCTCTTGCTAGATACCACATGACTTAAAACTGCCACCGAATTAAGCCAGAACTCTCATTTTAAGAATTTTGCATACAACTTCTTCTCCCTCAAGGTCTGGAGCACGATCCTCAAATGTTTCTCATGATCCTCCCCGCTGCGAGAGTACACCAAGATGTCATCAATGATTACGATGGTGAAAGAATTGAGATATGGCTAGAATACATTGTTCATCAAGTGCATAAATGATGCAGGAGCGTAGGTCAGCCGAAATGATATCACAAGGAATTCGTAGTGACCATACCGAGTCCTGAAGGTAGTCTTCGGAATATTTGAATCCCAAATCTTCAGCTGATGATACCCCGACCTCAAATCAATCTTCAAGAACAATCTGGCACCCTGAATGGTCAAATAAGTCATCAATGCACAGTAATGGATACCTATTCTTCACTGTAACCTTGTTCAGCTTCCTATAATCAATACGTATCCACAATACCATCCTTCTTCTTGACAAACAGAACCGGAGCATCCCACTGCAAAACACTCGGTCGGATAATACCCATATCAAGTAACTACTCTAGCTGCTCCTTTAACTCCTTCAACTCTATTAGGTCCATACGACATGGTGAAATAGAAATAGGCAGAGTGCCGGTAACAAGTCAATACCAAAATTGATATCTCTATCGAGCGGCATGCCCAGAAGATCTGCTGGAAATACATCTGGGAAGTCTCTCACTACCAAAACTGACTCAACGGTTATCAGCAATGACATATCTCACAAAGGCTAGATATGTTTCACACCCTTCTCAACCATCCATTGCGCCTTCAGAAAGGACACAACTCTACTAGGAATATAATCCAACGTATTCCTCCACTCCAACTGCAGCAACCCTAGCATAGCCAATGTCACGGTCTTGGCGTGACAGTCCAAAATAGCATGATAGGGCAACAACCAGTCCATGTCCAAGATCACATCAAAGTCTACCATATTGAGTAGCAATAGATCAACTCTGGTCTCATATCCACCAATGGTGACTAAGCACGACTGATAAACGAGGTCTACAATAATAGAATCTCCCACAGGCGTGGACACATATACAAAAGCACTCAAAGAATCACGAGATATATCCAAATACGGAGTAAAGTAAGATGACACATATGAGTAAGTGGAACTTGGATTAAATAAAACGGAGGCATCCCTATGACAGACAAGAATAATACTAGTGATGACTACATCTGATGCGATGGCCTACGTCCTGCCCCTCAAAGCATAGAATTTAGCATGGCCTCGCCTTCTAGGGTGACCTCTACCTGCCTGACCTCCACCCCTAGCTGGCAGTGCTGATGGAGCGGTAACTGGAGCAGCAATCACGGCTTATGAACCTTATGGAATCCGTGGAGCCTATGTAGCCTGTGGAGGTGCACCCCTCCTGAGTCTGGGGAATTCCCTCACTGTATGCCTAGTATCACTACACTTTAAACAAGCTCTCGGTGGGTGTGGCTGCTGAAACTGACTCTGGCCTGGCCGCTAGACTGATCGCTAAAGGAACCCCATGCAGGAGGTGCACCGGAAAATAGCTAAGCAAAATGGGCAACCTGAGGCCTCGGAATAACCAGAGCACTGCTAGAAGCTGGAAATGCTGAATGAATTGGGCGGCGCATGTAGCCTCTTCCATGACGGGCTACAAGAGGAGCACGGGCACCATTAAATCCTCCCGAATCTCTAGGCCTCTTAGCCTCCCTGTCCTCTATCTTACGGCCCCGCATACCCCCCAACCTCTACTCGATCTGTACCACCTGCTGATACGGAGTATCCATCTCCAACTCTCTAGCCATCCTGAATCTAAGATAGTTGAGCCCCTTGATGAATCTACAGACTCGATCTCTGACTGTAGAAACCGAGGTAGGTGCATGTCAGGACAACTCAGAATCTGATAGCATACTCAGAAACTGACATAGTCCCCTGATGCAGCTGCTCAAACTCGGTGTGCCATGCATCTCGAAGGGTCTGGGCAAAAAACTTTCTCAAGAACATCTCTGAAAATTGAGCCCAAGTGAGTGGGGCCGCATCAGCTAGTCTTTCCGTAACTATTCCAAAAATGGAAAGTTCGACACAATTGTGATTTTTTTTTGGAAATTGGAATACCTTCCTCATAAGCCTGCCACCACCGATACGCTGCTCCTAACAGCTAAACTGTAGTAAAAGCAACTCTGCTCACCTCTACAATACCCATGGTGCACGAAATACGGTGGCACTTCTCTAGAAAACCTTGCGCATCCTCGGTAGCTACACCGTCGAAAATAGGAGGATCATACTTCTTGAACCTTTCAAGTCTCCTCTACTCCTCCACAGATGTCGTTGTCTCGACCTTAGGCTGAACTGGAATGACGGGCTATGCTGGCATGACATCCAAAACTTGATCTATGTGGACCCGCTGAACTTGATTACGGGCCGCGAGAGTCGGATCTCCTCCCACAGCTTGAAATGTTGTACGTGCAAGGGGAATCAATCCCGCTTGAGCTAGAGTGCTGCACATGCTCAAGAACTATGCTAGGGTCTCCTGAAATCCAGGGGCAACAAGAGGCGCCTCGGGTAACTGTCCCACAATCGGAGCTATTGGCGGCTCCTCAGTCGCTGCTCGGGCAGGTGCTCTGGCTGCAGCACGTGCCCCTCCTTGGCCTTTGCCCTAGCTTCAGACTTGCGCGGCACTAACAAGAGCGCAGGTGTCTAATCATCAAATCCAGCAGTGTGTGTCCTCACCATATGTGAGAGAATAGAAAGTCAAACATTCAGATTTCAAAGTCAACAAATCCACAAGATAAGGAATCAAAGAAGTGGAATTCCCTAACAGTTCTGTAGCCTCTCGAAGATAAGTACAAAGATTCCATACTGATCCACAAGACTCTACTAAACTTGCTTATGACTCGTAACATCAATGAACCTAGATCTTTGATAATAACTTGTTAAGACCCCAATTTCTCACCTTAGGATGCCGTGATGGCAACTAATCTCTAAGACTAGGTAATTCTAACATACATGGAGAAATAGCAGAATAATAACTTAAACATCAAAATAAATCGTTATACTATCATAATAAAACTCAAATGGTACAGCTATCAATAACTTCCCAAAACCTGGTGGAACTGAGTGATAAGCTCTATAAGAGTGCACTAATAGTTTCGAAATTCAATACTGTTTTTGGAACAGAAAATAAACAGTAAATAAAACTAAAAGCAGAAGGAGACTTTGAGGCCAACGAACGTTAAGCAGGTGTAACTTGAAGTCTCGAGAGATTACTGATCAATTACTGCCATCCGGCACGAGCAGATGTACCTGGATCTGCACAAAAATGTGCAAAAACGTGCTTGAGTACACCACGACGGTACCCAATAAGTATCAAGCCTAACCTCGGTAGAGTTGTGACGAGGCCAGATCCACCTACTAGGATAAATGAAAACTAAACAGAGTATAACATAGCTTAATAATGGAAAGCGAGGAAGTAAATGACAAGTAAGCAGTTCAATAATGTAAGCTAACAATGGAAATTTAAGCGGTAAAGGAAACTAGGAGCGAACACATGATGAAATAACAAGTAGACAAATACGGATAATTACAAGTAAAACAACGAAGAAACAACAAGAACTGCTCAACCAACAAGCCTTTTAACAAAGGATAACAACAAGAATCACAACTGAGGTACCACACCTCATAACATAATTTCACAATAACAATCACAATCTTTCCTTATACCACCGCTTGATCCTTGCATTTATTTTTAAAATATTTTCCCGAAATTGCTACACGCGTTTCAACCCCCTTATCTCACCGTGTGGCTTCAAGTAATTCCCTTACTAGAAACAAGCATATAAAGCCCACCTTATCTTACCGCATGCGTATCAACCCCTATCCTTATACCACCGCATGCTTATCAATATTACAACACAATAATCAACTCGCAGCACATGTGCCAATAAGCCACAACACTTGACAAAGTCAAGAATACCAATGTTACCACAAACGTATAGCCCATGGCTCAACCATAATGTGTACAAGAATTTCAATAACAACAAAATGGATGAGGAATACTCAACAAGGAAAGATATCTCAACAATCAACTTCAACCTGAATGTGATAATTGCTTTCACAACTTCAACATCAATAACCCAACAAGAAGATATTCCCATGAAATAACAACTTCAAGTAAGAGTAATTCAACAATAAAAGAGATAACAAGACGATAAGAGAGGTAGCAATTCCAACTAAAGCATATAAGAGCAATTACAACAATAAAAGATAAAACAAATGCTAACAACGTCAATTAGACCATGTGACAGTAAATTTAACAATAAAAGATGTAACAAGTTATAACAAATTCAATTAAATGCATGGAAGAAGTCTAAAAGTCTAAGCCGGTCAAAATACCACATATAGCTCTTGTACACATTCGTCACCTCGTGTACACGTCTTCCACATAGTACAAATAAAACAATCAACCCAAATCCTAAGGGAAGTTCCCCACATAAAGTTAGGTAAGATACTTACCTCGACTAGGCCAAATCAAACCTCGAAATAGCTTTTCCCCTAAAATGCACCTCCATGCGGCTCAAATCTCACCAAAAATGACTTGATTACATCAAACAATGCAAGAGAAATAAATTATAATAGATAAATCTATGATCTTTACACAATTCGACAAAAGTGAATAAAAGTCAACCCCAGGTTTGCCCAGTCAAAACCGGTGTCTAAGGGTAGATTCTAACTACCCATAACTCCATGAGTCCATATGTGTGTTTTGTTTTTCAAATCGACTCTCAAAACTAGGGTCCAAATCGACTCTCAAAATCTAAATTTTCATTTTTCAAAACTTTGACAAAAATCCCAAATTTCCTTTGTGATTCTTATAAATTTGATGTCAAATCTAGTATATAATCATGAAATATTGTTAGAAATGATTAGAATCACTTATCTAGTGATTGTAGATGAAAATCCCCTCTCCAAATCGTCTCCTACCGAGTCTAGGGTTCTTAGATATGAAAAATTAGACCTAAATCCCGACTCCCACCCCTTTTGATCAGCTGCAGATATCGCAAATGCGACCTTGAGTTCGCACTTATGAACCCTCGCAATTACGTAATAGGAATTGCAATTGCGAACCCTGACAGCCTCTTCAGATGTCGCAATTGCGACAAAGGCTTCGCAAATGCGAAGCTGCTTTCTTCACAAAAGCAACCAAATGGTCCCAAATGCGACCGAACATAGGCCTACACTATTTTTGCAAATGCAAAGAGGAAGTCACATTTGCAACATCTGACCTCCCCTTACCTCTTTGTAATTGCAACGTTGGTGCTCGCGATTGCGACAACTGCAGCACTAGCACACCAGCAACCTAAAAATGAGTTCAATCCAATCCAAAACACGTCCGAAACTCATCCGAGTTCTCGGGGCTCCAAACCAAACATCCACACAAGTCTAAAAATATTATGCAAACTCGCTCCCGTGATCAAGACACAATAATCACATCTAGAACTACGAATTGGACATCAAAATGCATAAATTCCAAAGAAAATTTCAAGAACTTCTAAAATTGCAACCAAGCATCCCAATCCTATCAAACCAACTCCGATTGACACCAAATTTTATAGACAAGTTCCAAATAGAAAAATGGACCTATTCCAAGTACCAAAAACAAATTCCAAACCCCATAGCTGAAAAGTGAACCGAAGGTCAAACATGGGAAAACTTCTAAACCTCAAAATGCTAACTTCCGGCAAAACAAGTCAAATCGACCTAGGGACATTTGAATTCTATTCCGGTCATACGCCCAAGTACAAAATCAAGATACGAACCTATCGAAGCAATCAAAACATCGTTCCACATTTGTTCTCCCAAAAGTCAAACATTGATCAATATTTCTAACTTAGGCCTCTAAGCCAAGAACCAAAGGGTCCAAATTGACCCAAAACCTTCCCGAAAGGAACTAACCAACCCCGCGAGTCATAAAACCACAATTACACATGTGTGACGCATCAAAAGAGGAAACGGGGGAAAATACACAAAATAACCAGTCGGATGTTTACAATATATCACTCATAATACGACTCTACAGCCCATATCAGTCAACAACCTCTCAAGTCTCAAGAGCTCACAATCTCATAGAACTCATCCCAAAAAGTATCACATATGGAAGACAACAATAACGTGTAATGTAACAAATAATTAATGTACAGAGACTGAGGTATGACATGCAAGTGAGGAATCATGTCTTAGTAAATAACTGCAATTAAGGCAAACAACTCAAAATAGCATGAATAGTTCCATTATGTCTCAACCAAATAAGCACATAGCCTAAACATGATTTATATCACAAATAATAACTCAACTAATCAAGTGAGTAAAGAAAAACACAGATATCACAAAGCATGATATCAAAACAGGTCCGGTAATAGTCTAAAGTCCCGTTAAATCATGTCAGTTCATGCACGCACACCCATCACCTAGCATGTGCGTCACCCAAACACGTCTCACATAACATAGTTTCCAGGGTTAATTACCCTCAAATCCAAGTTTAGATATGTTACTTACCTCGAACAAGCGAAATCAAATACCGAGCAAGGCAAACAATACTCTAGGAACGTCATCACGCGAAAATCAACCTCTGAACGGCTCGAAACTAGCCAAAATCAACTCAAACACATTAAATAATTCCATAAGAAACCAACCCAAATGAAAAAGGTCGAATCTTTAATCAAATACTCAAAGTCAACCAAAAAGTCAATTAGGGCCCGCACCTCGGAACCTGACGAAACACATAAATTCCAACAACCCATTCGAATACGAGTCCAACCATACTAATTTCTCTCAAATCTGACTCCAAATTGATATTCAAAACTCAATAATTCACTTTAGGAAAGTTTAGACAAAAACTCCTAATTTCTCTTTAAAATTCACCAATCAATTGCCAAATGTGAAGATGGAATCATGAAATATAATCAAAAATGAACAAAAAAAACATACCAATCAATGTGGTGAAAATTCTCTCCAAAATCATCCTAATCTGAGCTCCCCAACTCAAAATGTGATAAAATAACTCAAAGTCCGAAAATAGAGTACTTATATGCACTGTCCAAGTGAACACTTCGCGAAGAAAAAAACTGCCTTCGTCCAAAAACCTTCATCTCGAACGCGAAAATTAGCTAGCAAATGCATAGACCAGCATGCCCAAAGCACCGCAAATGTGAACGCGCCCCGCGTACGCAACTCACAAAGCTCCCAGCTCCCAATCACTTTTCGCGACCGCGATCCATCCCTTGCGAACGCTTAGACCATCATGCACAGACCTCCGTGGATGTGCCCCTATCCCGTCAACGCGATGCACAAACTCATACTCGCCACATTTCTTCTTCGCGAACACAGATACTTGGACGCGAATGCGATAGTCATCAAATACCAAAAAAGCTAGCAACTCCAAGGTAATTCGAAAAGATCCAAAACCATCCAGAAACTCACCAGAGCCCCTCGGAACCCCGTCCGAACATGCCAACAAGTCCCAAAATATAACACAAACCTACTCCAGGCCTCAAATCATGCTAAATAACATCAAAATCATGAATTGCACCTCAAAATCAAGCTTATGAACTATTTCAGATTTTCAAGTTCCGAACTTACGTCAATCACATCTAAACAACTCGGAATCACCTCAAATTTGCACACAAGTTCCAAATGGCATGGTGAACCTATTCCAACTTTTGAAACAATAATCTGAACCTGAAAACATCGAGTCAACTCCCGGTCAAACCTATGAACTTTTCAAGCCTTCATATTGTCAACTTTCGTCAAATAATGCCAAAACTTTCTAGAAGCATCCAAATGCATATCCGAGCACAAGCTGAGTCCAAAATCACCATTCGTTCCTAGCAGGACCATAAAATTACCGATCCGAAATAAAATATAAGAAAGTCAAACTTAGTCAACTCTTACAACTTAAAAATTCCTAATTTAGAATCATTCTTCCAAATCAATTACCTACCTACCAAAACCGACCATACCTACCTACCAAAACGCGAGGGTCCTTCCAGGGTCCTGGGGGCTCGGGTACATTTTGAACCGCCCGGAGCTAAGTCTAAAACTGCTGGTGTGCTAGTTCTGTTTTCCTTCTTCGCGAACGTGGAAGGACCCTCATGTTCAGGATGAAGTATTTGAGGAATGGGTGCTTTTTCTCTTCGCATTCGCGATGGCCACATAGCGTTCGCGTAGAAAGCTTAGGGGGCCAGGGGTCTGCGGGTTATTTCCCTTTCACGTTCGCGAAGGGTGGGTCACGTTCACTATGCTTGGGCTAGTCTAGCCTTCACAATCGCGAGCACCCTATCGCATTTGCGAAGAAGGTTTTCAGGGCCTGGGCAGGCTTTGCCTTCGTGATCATGAAGAAGGGTCAACTGGGCAGTGACTTTATTAAAATCGGGAATTTGGCGATTTTGTTCATTTCTCACAAATGTTGGCCGATTCTAGAGCTTCTTGGAGAGGGACCTAGATATTGAAGGTAAGTGATCTCTATACAATGTAAGTTAAATACATAGATTATAGGTAGATTTTAGCATCTAAAATATAAAAATTTTAGGAGTTTGTTGAAAACCCTAGATTTTGATAAGAATGAGACTAGACCACAAAAATTATTATGGAATTGGGTAAAAATTATATCTTTGAGTTCGTGAGGTTGTGGGTAACAACTATTTACAAATATTTTTGAAATCCGAGCACGTGGCCCCGGGGTGAATTTTAGGAACCTTCCAAATTGGGTTGGGCAATCACTCCAATAGTTAAATTATAAACCTTTGAACAATTATTGATTAGTTTGTACAATCTTTGGCTAGTTTTGGATTGTTCGACACCAACTTGAGGCTTTTATGGTGAATTGTGGACGGGAAAGTGGACTTGGAAACGAGGTAAGTCTCTTGTCTAACCTTGTATGAGGGAATTAACTCCATAGATGTTTAAATTGTTATTTGCTACTAATTGTGGGTGTTGCGTACGTACGAAATGACGAGAGTCCTTGTGTAGCTGAAATTCATGTTATGTCCGGGTAGACATAGGCCTTTATTGTGCTATTACTTGTACTATTTGAACTTAACTTGCTAGTTTAATTGCTTGTATTAATAAGTAAAATTCGGTTAAAGATTATGCTAAATCGAGCTTCTTTACTTAGAGATTTGGTAGAATTTTTAATTATTGATGGAAATTTATATTCTTTTATGGGCTTACATTAGAGTGGTAAATACATAATTCGTAATCCGAAGAGTTTCCGTATTCCTGTGGATCGGGCCGAACGGCCTCGGAAATTTTTATATATATTATGGGATGCATCCATGGATTGAGCTGTATGACCTCAGAAGTGTATGTAAATGAGTATTATGGATCAGGTCAAACGACCTCGACATAACTCGTGCGTGTTGTCATTAGGAGTCCGATAATACTTATTATATCTCCCATGACTTGAGAATTTATAAATACATGTTGGCCCTTACTTTTTGAGATTAATATGTGATATTTGGGGACTTTTAATTTTCATTTTGTTAAAGGATCATTTAATTGTTGCCTGTTATTCAATTACTGATGTTGTATTTCATGTGTGTTTAATATTCTTGTACATTATGTATATTGCACACTAGTAAGTGTCGATGTCGATCCCTCGTTACTACTTCTTCGACGTTAGACTAGATACTTACTAGGTATACATTTTTTACATATTCATGCTACACTTCTGCACATATTGTGCAGGTTCTAAGGTAGGTACATCTGGAGTTCGTCCAGGCATGCATCCGCATTACCCGGAGGCCTAGTGGTGAGCGGCTTTTCATGCTTCGTTCTGCAGCACCCAGAGCCCTCTCTTGTTATGTTTATCATTTCTCTCTATTCTATTTCAGAGACTAGATTTTAGGGAGTCACGTATATTCTACTAGATGCTCGTGCACTTGGGACACCAGATTTTGAGAAGTTCTAGTAGATACTCGGGGTTTTGATTATTAAACTCACTATCATACTCTCATTTTAGTTTATTCTTTGTATCACTACGATTACTTGCCATTTGTTTCTGTATTAAATAAAAATCAAAGACTTTAAAAATATTAAAAATGAGAAATTAAATGGGTATTTCACCACTGGCTTGCCTAGCGGCGATGTTGGGCGCCATCACGGCCTATAATGAAAATTTGGTCGTGACATCTTGGTATTAGAGCACTAGGTTCACATAGGTTTTAAAAATCATGAGCGGTCCTAATAGTGTCTTGCGGATCAGTGAGGAGACGTCCATACTTATCGTTGAGAGGCTATTGGGTGTTAGGAAACATCTCTTTCTTTATCTCCTATCGTGCAGTTTATGTTGCACTAAGTATATTTCTCTTATTCTCCCACAGAGGGTGAGAGCGCGCGTGATAGATGTACCCGGTGGTGGAGGAGCTGCTCCACCTGCTGCTAGAGGCTGAGGCTGAGGCCGAGGGAGGGCTCCAGCTCCTGCTAGAGGCGAGGGCATCCTAGAGTTGCTCCCATCATACCACCAACGGATCTAGTGGAGGATCCTATCATTGAGGAGTAGGGTGAGATGCCTGCAGCTGACCCGGCCCCGGCAGATTTCATGTCTGCGCCGGGATTTCAGGAGGTCATGGGCCATATGTTGCGGTTCATGGATTCTATGACGCATGCTAGTTTATTTCCAGCGACTCAACCACACTCTGGTGAAAGGGGGAGCACAAACCCCTACCGCTCAGGCTCCAGGGCATGTTGCTGCTGTATATCAGACCCTAGGTGCATTACCTGTGGGCGGAGCCCAGCCAGTTGCAGCGGCTGTACCAGAGCCTAGACCAGATGCGACTGTCGAGCCGCATAAGCTGTTGGATAGATGGACCAGAGTGCATCCTCCTTCCTTTGGCGGTGAGCGACATGAGGACCCTAGGATTTTATTGACCGTTGCAGAGACATGCTGCACAACATGAGAATATTGAAGTCCAATGGGGTGGACTTCACCATATTTCAGTTGGAGGGCAGGGCCGATAGATGGTGGCAGTCCTATCTTCTTAGCAGACCAGCAGGTTCACCTCCCTTATCTTGGGATCAATTCATACATCTCTTTTTGGAAATATAATTCCACCCTCTTAGATGGAAGAGCTACGAGGTCAATTCGAGTGGCTCCAGCAGGGTCAGATGTCTGTGATCGATTATGAGGCGAGATTCTTTGGGTTGTCCCGCCATGCACTTATGATACTCCCCACCAATGCAGAGAGAGTGTGGAGGTTTATTGTGAGCTTGCATTATGGTATTCAGGTTACTATGGGACGAGAGGTGGAGATAGAGACTCCTTACGAGTAGGTTATAGAGATAGCTCGGCGGATTGAGGGTATCCGCAACTAGAGCCGATTGTATATGACAGGGGAGAAGAAGCCTCGGCATTCTAAAGGATTCAACGGCACCCCGTTTGGGGGCATAGGTCAGTTCATGAGGCGTCAGTCCAGCAGACCCACTTATTCAGCACTACCGCCTTCTTGGCGTGCACCAATGCGGCCCTATTTCAGTGCTATTCCAGTTAGCTCCGACTGTCCACCGCTACGCAGGGTTCTTCCAGCGGGTATTCAGGTCCCCAGGGTCAAACTCGGGGTCAGTCATCTTCCGCACCGAGAGGTTGTTATGAGTGCGGGGAGCTTGGTCACATGAGGAGATCTTGCCCCAGGTTTCAGGGCAAGGCAGTGCAGCATGGCAAGCAGGGCCATCAGCCCAAGATCGTCGCACCAACTGCTGCACCGGCCGTCCGGCCTGCCGAAGGCGGAGGGTAGGTAGGTAGGTGTGGCCCTAAAGGTGGAGGCTAGTTTGGTGGTGTTCCAGCTAGGTTCTATGCTTTTCCAGCTAGACTAGATGTAGTAGCCTCAGATGCCATGATCATATGTATTACATCTGTCTGTGGTAGGGATGTTTCAGTAGTATTTAATCCAGGTTCTACATATTCATATGTTTCTTCTCTATTTTCTCATTATCCGGATGTTTCTCGTGAGTCCTTCAGTGCTCATGTATATGCGTTCACGCCAGTGGGCGATTCTATTATTGTGGATTGGGTTTGCCGGTCCTGTATTGTGACTTAATATGGTTATGAAACCAGAGCGGATCTTCTGTTGCTCGACATGACCAGCTTTGAGGTCATCCTGGGCATGGAATGGTTTTCTTCATATCATGTCGTTCTTGATTGCCATGCCAAGACTGTTACCTTGGTTATGCCACAGTTGCCTAGATTGGCGTAGAGGGGTTTATCTCTCAGTGCATCTAGTCGTGTTATCTCTTTCTTGGAGGCTCGACACATGGTCGAGAAGGGTTGTTTGACGTATCTAGCTTATGTTCGGGATATTGCTGTAGAGACTCCTACAATTAATTCAGTGCCCGTGTTGCAGGAATTATCTGATGTGTTTCCTTCTTATTTACCAAGCATGCCACCAGATCGTGATATCGATTTCAGTATTGATTTGGCGCTAGGTACCCAACCTATCTCTATTCCACTATATGGCATGGCTTATAAATAGTTGAAAGAGTTGAAGGAACAGCTTGAGGAGTTGCTAGCAAAGGGGTTTGTCAGGCCGAGTGTGTCGCCTTGGGGTGCACTGGTGTTATTTGTGAAAAAGAAGGATAGGAGTATGCGGATGTTCTTTGATTACCACTAGTTAAATAAAGTTACCATTAAGAACAAGTACCAGTTGTTGTGTATTGATGATTTATTTGAGCCCTTGTAGGGATCCAAGGTGTTCTCTAAGATCAACTTGAGATCTGGGTATCATCAGCGGAAGATTTATGCTTCGGATGTTCCAAAGACGGCTTTCCAGACTAGATATGGCCACTATGAGTTTCTATTAATGTCTTTCGGCTTGACAAATGCCCCGGCGGCATTTATGGATTGGATGAACCGAGTGTTCAGGCCATATCTTGACTCATTTGTCATTGTCTTCATTGATGACATATTGATCTACTCCCGTAGTATGGAGAAGCACGAACAATATTTGAGAGTTGTGCTTCAGACCTTGCGGGAGTAGAAGCTTTATGCTAAGTTCTCCAAGTGCAAGTTCTGGTTAGATTCTATGGCATTCTTGGGACATCTTGTATCAACTAAGGGTAATAAGGTGGATCTCAGGAAGAACGAGGCAGTCCAGAGTTGGCTCGTCCTACCACAGCGACCGAGATCAGGGGTTTCTTGGGGTTAGCAGGTTATCGTTAGTTTGTGGAGGGCTTCTCATCTATTGCGGCACCTTTGACTAGATTGACCTAGAAGGGTTTTCCATTCTGATGGTCTAATGATTGCGAGGCGAGCTTTCAGAAGCTCAAGACAGCATTGACTACAAACCGGTTTTACTGTTGCCTTCCAGTTTAGGGATGTATGCTGCGTATTACAACACTTCACGCGTCGGCCTGGGTTGTGTATTGATGCAGGAGGGGCGAGTTATTGCATATGCTTCACGTCAGCTGAAGTCCCACGAGAAGAATTGCCCCGTACATGATTTGGGGTTGGCCGCGATAGTTCATGCTCTCAAGGTTTGGAGGCATTATCTTTATGGGGTGTCATGTGATGTTTACACTGATCATCGTAGCTTGTAGCATTTGTTTAAGTAGAGGGATCTTAATTTGAGGCAGTGCAGGTGGCTTGAGTTACTGAAAGACTAAGATATTACCATCCTTTACCATCCGGGCAAGGCGAATGGGGTTGCGGATGCTGAGCAGAAAGGCCGAGAGTAAGGGTAGTTTGGCATTTATTTCAGCAGAGCAGAGGCCAATGGCTTTGGACATTCAGTAATTAGCTAACAGACTTGTGAGGTTGGATATTTCAGAGCCCAGTAGAGTTCTTGCATGTGTTGTGGCTCAGTCTCATTATTTGAGCGGATCAAGCCTCGTCAGTACGCTGATCCGCACTTGTTGATTCTTAGAGAGACGGTACTGTAGGGTGGTGCCAAGGAGGTTACTACCAGCGAGGATGGTGTTCTACGACTCCAAGCCTCGTCAATTCTTGGTATTTTATTCATCCAAGTTTTACGAAGATGTATCGCGACTTGAGGCAGCATTACTGGTGGCGGTGGATGAAGAAGGACATAGTTAAGTATGTAGCGAGGTGTATAAACTGCCAACAGATTAAGTTTGAGCACTAGAGGCCAAGTGGCCTAATCCAGCAGATGGTTATACCGGAGTGGGCGGATCACTATGGACTTTCTAGTTGGGTTTCCGTGGACATTGAGGAAGTTTGATGCCGTTTGGGTCGTTTTCGACAGGTTGACCAACTTGGCACACTTTATTATTGTCGTGACTACGTATTCAAAGAGATTGGCCCAAATTTACATTCAAGAGATTGTCTGATTGCACAGTGTGCCTATTTCTATCATTTCATATAGAGGACCTCAGTTCACTTCGCATTTCTGGAGAGAAGTACAGAGCGAGTTGGGCACCCATGTAGAGCTTAGCACAGCCTTTCAATCGCAGATCGACAGGTAGTCAGAGCGGACAATTTAGATTATGGAGGATATGCTCAAAGCGTGTGTGATTGAATTTGGAGGGCAGTGGGATCGATTTTTGACTTTGGCCGAGTTTGCTTATAACAACAATTATCAGTCCAGCATCGAGATGGCTCCATTAGAGGCTTTATATGGTCGGCGATGTCGTTCGCCCATCAGATGGTTTGAGCCCAATGAGGCTAGGTTATATGGCACTGATTTAGTGAAGGATGCCTTGGAGAAGATGAAGTTGATTCAAGAGCGGCTTCGCACACCACAGTCTAGACAGGAGAGTTATGCAGATCAGAAGGCGCGTGATTTGTCATTTATGGTGGGCGGGAAGGTTCTCTTGAAAGTCTCGCTGATGAAGGGTATCATGAGGTTCAGAAAGAAGGGAAAGATGATTTCGAGATTTATTGGCCCATTTAAGGTGTTGAGGAAAGTTGGGGAGGTTGCTTATGAGCTTGCTTTGCCTCCCAGTCTATCGGGGGTTCATCCGGTATTTCATGTGTCTATGCTCCAGAAGTACCATGCCGACAGGTCACATGTGTTAGATTACAATATGGTTCAGCTAGATGAGAGCTTGGGTTATGAAGAGGAGCCAATTTCTATTGTTGACAGGTAGGTTCGCCAGTTGACGTCCAAGAAGATTTCTGAGGTAAAGGTCCAGTGGAGGGGTCAACCAGTCGAGGAAGCAACTTGGGAGGCCGAGGAGGACATGAGGAGTAGATATCCACACTTATTCAGCACTCCAGGTATGATTCTAGACCCGTTCGAGGACGAACGTTTGGTTAAGAGGTGGAGAATGTAACTACCCAATCGATCGTTTTGCTTTCTAGGACCTCGTTCCCCTAAATTAAGACTCTCTGTATGTGCTTTTACTATTTCATGACTTGTGGGGATGGTTGGTTTAGGTTTGGAAGGGTTCGGGTTGAAATTGGAACACTTAGTTCCTTAATAGTGGCTTATGATAGCCAAGTTTGACTTGAGTCAACATTTTGAGTAAACAACCTCAGAACCGGGAGTTGATGGTTCCAATAGGTTCATATGATGATTTTGGACTTGGGCATGTATTCAGATCAAATTTCAGGAGATCCGGAAGTATTTCGGTGCTTAATATTTAAAGTTGGTTCATTGAAGGTTTTCTAGTCCTCTAAATTTGGTTTGGAGTAGACTTTGGAGTTATCGAGGTCCATTTGGGATTTTGAGCTTGGGAATAGTTCTGCATGGTGATTTATGACTTTTACGCAAAATTTGGTATGATTCCAAGTAGTCTAAGTATGATTCGGCGCATTCGGAGATAGTTGAGAAGTTTGAAGTTCATTAGTTGATTCAATTTGGTTTTGGGGTGCGATTCTTAGTTTCGTTGTTGTTTCATGTGTTCCGAGGGATCGAGAAGGTCCATATTATGGTAATGGACTTGTTGGTGCATTTGGTCGGGGTCCTTGGGGGCTCTGGTGCATTTCGGACCGCCAAATGCTAAGTCCAAAACTACCGGTGTGCTGGTTCTGGTTTCCTTCTTCGCAGACGCGAAAGGACCTCGCGTTCCCAATGAAGGATTTGAGGACTGGGTGCATTTTCTCTTCACTCTAGTGAAGAAAGGGCCGCATTTGTGAAGCTTCAAGACCTGTGGCCTTCGCATTCGCGATGGCCAGGTCGCGTTCGCATATAAGGGTAAGGGGACAAGGGTCTGGGGATCATTGCCCTTCGCGTTCACGAAGGGCGGGTCACATTCGTGATGCTTAGGCTGGTCTAGCCTTCGTGATCGCGAGGACCCTGTCACGTTCGCGAAGAAGGGTTTCGAGGCTTGGGAAGGCTTTGCCTTTGCGATCACGAGGCCCTTTTCGCGATCGCGAAGAAGGATCAACTAGACAGTGACTTTATTAAAATTGGGAATTTGGCCATCTTGTTCATTTCTCACAATTGTTGACCAATTCTAGAGCTTCTTGGAGAGGGGTTTTCACCTAACTATTGAAGGTAAGTGATTTCTAGACAATGTAAGTTAAATACATAGATTATGGATAGATTTTAACATGTAAAATGTGAAAATTTTAGGAGTTTGTTGAAAAACCTAGAGTTTGATCAGAATGAGATTAAACCACGAAAATTTTGTTTTTTTGTTTTTAGCAAATATACTACTAGGTTATTCGCTAGTAGTTGTTATATATAATAATTCCCAAGGTAGCCCACTGTCCAAGTAAAAGAAAATAATAAAACAAAGAGAGGCAATGGCTACTGCTACCAAATACAATGTAGTAGTAGCGAATGATTAATTGAAAGTACAAAGCTAATAATTAGAAACATCCAACTGTTGCTGACGACAATGAATTTACATACCAATTGCAAACAATTCCATGTAGCACCAACAATGCTCTCACCAGGCGCTATATTTTACAATCCAAAGGAGTAGGTATGTATAAATCCACAAGTTGTAAAGCATTGGAGTTTGGATATCTTCATGTTGGGGCTGAAGAACCGAAATTTCAGTGTCATGGTTGGTTTGGAGCACATAATTATGAGCTTCCTTTGCGTGAGAGGTATCCATAGCAGAGTTGCAATGTCATTAGCCAATCAAGATCATTATCAATTTGTGAAAAATCAACTGTTGTTCTTACGCAAGTATAAGAAGCCAAACTAGATTTGTTTGTAATGTCGCTGGACCCTTTGGTCATTATCTTTCCATATGATGATGCACCAATTGCAGAATGAGCATCTTTCAATGCTAGTACCACTGTGTAATGAATCATCTCCATTCTGTACGTATAATGTCCAAATGAATCTAGCACAAGCTGATCGAAAAATTGAGGGCTACCATTGTTGAAGACTCTGTGCCAGAACTTTGATAACTCCTCATCACGTTGAAGTAGGATGATGATCAAAGAAACTGAAATGCATTTGCAGAAATTATCAAGCTGCTTTGCCATAGTGTAATCCCTGCTTTATGTAAAGTAGCAGCTTCTTAATCTCTTTTCTAGTTTAAAAGTTATGTACTGTAGCTTGTTACTCAAGCTTGAATACTTGCTAGCATAACTCGATAGCAGTCTGATAAAAGAGAGATATTAATTGATGGTAGACAGTGTTGTCGAGTATCATTCATCAGTATCAAATGCATTATTAGCATCCATGTTATCATTCCCTGAAGTGTGCATGTCACATTGCCAACAACATTGAAGAGTTGTCTAACAGCAGTAGTTAAACACATTGTAGATGATGAATTCATTGCATGTTGGATCCCATACTGTGTGTCTGTCGAACATGTTGTCGATCCAAACATTGAGTATTTGTACCAGAAAGGTCTAATATCGGGACAACACTATTTTGTAGCCTTGAAGATAATTCAAGTATCTGTTCCTTGGCATCCTTGAGAATTTTGACTTTTTCTGAAATGTGATAAAAAACTTGCATGTCCTATCTGTAACATCTCTCAGCATGACAACACCAGAATGAGCATGATAGCATGCTTATACCACTGGTAGATGTCTTACTAAAATACAGCAACAGAAGGCTTTACCAGGATTATTTGCTATCATTTTGTTAAGGTACACTAGTGAAATGTCTTCAATTTGCTGCTCTCTTTCTTGCTAGCCTTACCCTAAAGTTAGGGATTTGCGCCTTGTCATGGTTGATTAGTGTCTTTCCTGTATTTGGTAATTCATGAAATGATTGGAATGCTATTGTACCTGCACCAGAAAAAACAATGTTAGCTAAGTAGTCTGCCACAGTGTTTCCCTCTCTCGGGATATGTTGAAAGATCACACTGAAATGCTCCTTCATGTCATTGATCTTCTTCATTTCTTTTCCAGTACTCCATGGCACCTCTCATTCACCCTCAATTACTTTCTTCATTACAAGAGAATATGTTTTAATGATTAGAGGATGTAGATGCATTTGCATACAGTGTTTAAGTCCTTCCACGATTGCCTTTGCCTCAGCTACCAGATTAGTTGATAGCCCTATTTCTTCAGCCTTTGCAAAAACCAAATCTCCAGTAGCATTCGTTACACAAAATCCATACGATCCTGGTCCTAGATTCCCTATTTCAGTCTTGCATTTGAACCACCTTTCAAAAGGCATCTGCCATTGTACTCTTTTGGTAACAATAATAGGCTTAAAATCTTCAAAATATCTAACCATGTCAAGCCGATTGAGTGGTATGTTATGCAGCCTTTTGAAGATGCATTCTGAGTTTGGTCGACCATTTTACCAGGTGAAGGGACTGCCTTTGTATCCAACATCAAACAGAGCACAAGAATTTGCACAACAAGCAAAGTCTTCATATTCAGGTGGATACACTGGTAGCCCACCTATCTTCTCATCCTCAGCCATTGCAATATAAAAATCTCCTCCAACTACCCAAGGAATTGACATATCACTTGCCAAATAATACAGGTTATCCCACAGTTCAAGCCTTTCCAAAGAAGAACATTCAGCATACACAAAGGTCATCATTATTTGTTTGCAAATGTCCTGATGAAAAACTCTAATTGTAACATGTTGCTCAGCATCTATCACTATTTCCCATTCAGTCAATGCATCAAAGAATAGCCAGATTTTACCATTGATGTTAGACATAGCAGCTTCCATACCTAGCCTTCTTCTGTATGTCTGAATATGTTTACAATTCTGAAATGGTTCCATAAGTGCAACAATGAAGAAACCATGTTCTCTTTGCATATTTATCACCCTTCGAAATGCCTGCTGTGTATTTACAGACCTTATGTTCCAAATTAATGACTTGATCATCATTTAGATATTGAGGCTGCCCTTCTAGGCAGTATTCTTTTAGGTTGATGGACTTCCTTGTTTTGACCTTATTTCCTTCCCTTTTTTCCACTCTTATCTACTGTCCTAGGAGATAGATCTGCCTCCCTAGCAACTGCTTTGAAGTTTCCTGCTGTAGATTCATCATCTCCTTTTTCTTCTATTTTGTCATATTCACTTATAGTCTGCTGAGACTCCACAACTGTTGCATTGTGTGTAACAAGGTCAGGTAATACTTGTATTGGAGACTTCAATGAGATATTTAGTTGTATGTTGAGAGGTTGCCTTGTTCTAGAAACCCAAGCCATGGGAACTGGCTCCATTGTTCCTGATTGATGAGGAACCATAACTTGTTGAAAATCAGCTTCAGTTGTTTCCTTAGTAACCAGTGTATTCTGCCGTGAATCTCCCACAGATTGGTGCAACTTCCTGAACTGCAAATCATAAATGGATTTCAGAGTCGGTTTAACTGTTGTTAATGTGCCTTCACGTAGTTTATCGATATTACCAACCATTTCCCTATGTAAATCAACTGCCAAAATGGCATCTAAAATCTCTTCCGGTGCACCACAGTTAACATTCGAAAGGTTTTTCACTAGGTTTGCTTGTGCTATGGGTTTGGTTGTGCCATTTGAGTGTTTTCCTTTGTATTTGCTTCAGAAATATATTCTAACTCCTGTACTTCATCTCTCCAAAGTTGTCTGTCACCTTTGGAAAATGCAGTAGATTGTGGAATCTGGGAAGGTATCTCCTGGCAGGAATGGTTTAGAGTCACATTAAGAGCTTCCTTCCGAGAAGCAAAACTCCTCTTAAGCCAATCAACAGTTCTCCCCTTCGTAGACTTATCAGGAATTGGAGTTCACCATGATCAGGGGTCCTGCTTGCACTGTAAGTTTCCTTCTCAAGTCTAATAATTCCTCCAGCTGCTGATGTTCCTGCTTTTTATTCACTAGTAAACTTTGCAGCTCTTGGGGTACTATTTTAGAGGTGACCTGTTCTTTGCAACCAGAGCCACTAACCACATATGAATGTATGGCAACCTTTGGGGTATTCTGAAGTAATTGATGATATGTAGTGGCATGAGTTAATTGATCCATTACAATGTTTTCATGTGCAGACGTATTATGCTACACAACCTGAGGAATTACAACACACTTTGGATCCCTACCTTTTTGTCCAAATGTTTTCCCCTGACCATCGTCCATATTTCCTGTTACATGAGCTGCAACAATGGATTTGGGGGAAATATCAGTTAGTGAATTAGTATGGGTAGTAGAACCATTAGGCCTGGCAAGTGTAGCTTAAGGATTGTTAACAGTGGTGCCTAAGTGCTTGGTGGCATGCTGTGCATTAGAGGTTGAAGGGTTGTGTTGAGACTGGTTATTTGTTTGCTTTGAAATATACATTGCTTGTTGCTTCTTGTTGTTGTACTGAGAAATTCCTTTGAAATTTTATTTTTCTGTGTTTGCCAATCATCTTGTGAATGGTTTGTCCCTGTTTTCTGAATTCCTTCCTTGGCTTGTGCTATAGGTTTTTAGTTTTTATTCTGCTATTGGTGATGAAAGATATGCCTGTGTTGAGTGATCTGATTTTTATGATGTTTGTTTTTCTGTTGCCCTTCTCTATCAATAGTGTTTGTTCGCTATTGATAGTAGTTGCTTTCTTCTTCTGCAGATCTTGTTCCTTTGCTTTTTCTGAACATGTGTAAGTTGAATGGTCTAGGAGTCTACAGAAATTGCAGTATCCAGGAATGCTCTCATATTGTATTTCTAACCATAGTCCATCACCATTCTTATCCTGGTTATCATCATAGCCCAACCACGCATATTGAGGTCTCTCTTTTGTTAGATCAACTTGCATTTTCACCTTAGTAACAATATCTCTTATTTTTTGAAAAGATGCCAAGTCAAGGAACAATGCTTTACCAACATGAGATAGTAAAGGAGTGAGAATTTCCATATAGTAGAGGTGCCATGGCAATTCTGGGATGACAATCCACACTGGCACAATAGGAGAATCTTCATTTGGGCTGAAGAGGGGTGTCCAAGCTTCTAGTTTTATCATTTGGCCTTAAATGTACATGAATTGCTTATTCCACATTGTTGCATGATCATACTCATTGTCTAGATCAATGTAGACAGTCTTAGAATTAAAGTGAGAATTGTTAACTTCACCCCTCAGTTCTGTTGTAGTGACAAAGCTTCTTCTGATGACCTCGATTCTAGGCATAGTATTCATGAACTTACCTACGACAGTGTACTTACATCTGGCAGCCATGGTCACCATGTAATCTTCTTTTCTAAACACAACTGCAGGTCTGCCATGTTTGGTGGTTAGCTTTGATGATGTGAAGTTAATAAGGGTTCTCTCTGCTTCAAAACTGGCCCTAATTTTGGTAGCATAAGAACGGGTTATTATCGGGGGTTATGGTTCAGAAGTGTTTAGAGGTTTTATTGGGAGTTCAGTAGTTCCTGCTGGCTGAGGAGTTTTTTTGCTAGGAGCAGTCTCTAATGTGACAGTAGTAGGTTTTTGTGTTGCTTGGGTTGTTATATTTGTTTTTTTGGTAAGTTGATCATAGTTAGCGGAGATCTTAGGCTGGTTTGGTGTTGAGAGAGAAAGTATAATTGTGGGCTGCTGTTGGGATTTTTGGGATCTCAATTCTCCATTATTGTGGCTTGTGACCTTGCTTGTAGTGTACCATGTTTTTCATTTGGCTTTGTGAACAACATTGTATTTTGATTCTTTTGTGGATTGCCCATATCATCGCCGAAATTGTTCACAGCTAGTTTACCTTGGGTGACACAGCCTGCATATCAGAATTAACAGGAGCAGCCTGTTCCTTCAATATTGTTGTTGCTGGTGATGAAATTCTTTGGTCACCCTCTTTGGCTGATTGTTCTGTTGAATCCTCATGACGACTAATCTCAACATGACTTTGTGAAGCAGAACCATTCATTTCTTCATTAAAATTGGTGGCAAAACTGACCTGGACATTTCGTCGAGCATGTGGCATTGTGTAATCTGCATAACTGATTTTTCGCAAAGGTACGAGGAATGGCTCAGTATAGTTGTTATTTGAAGCATTTGGATCAATATCTAGTTCAATTGGAGTGGATTTTCACTGGTGTTGAGTTATTTGGACATCAGTAACCCATTCGCGACCAACTGATATTTGTTATCTTTGTTCATCTGTTCGACACTGATGATTATTGTGGTCATGTTGTCCGAAACTTGGTGCATTTCTGGCATTTGAGGTGTTAAACAATCTCCACGGTAGTAAGGGTGTTGATTTGATCCAGGAACGAGATGGTGAAGTTCATCTGCGCCCAGGAAATTATTTGGTGAAATGGCGCTTCCACTATTGTTGAATTCTGCAGCAGATGTGGAAGAATTGATAGGGGCGCCTACCTGGGGTTTGTGCGCATTGTTGTTACGCATTTCTTGGGACCGGTCCCATGGCTTTTCACCATCGGACGAAGGAGCAGTACCATTTTTGTCCGTGGAAACCATTGTTCAAATGTGTCGTCTATGGAGAGAGAATTTTTGGTAAGCCGATTACTCCGTAGACCACGAAAATGATTATAAAATTGGGTAAAAAATTTTATATTGTGTTCGTGAGGAAGTGGGTATCAATTATTTACAAATATTTTCGGAATCCAGGAACGTGGGCCTGGGGATGAATTTTAGGAACCTTCCAAATTTGGTTAGGTAATCACTCTAATAGTTAAATTATAAACTTTTGAGCAATTATTGATTAGTTTGTACAACCTTTGGCTCGTTTTGGATTGTTTGGTACCGATTTATGGCTTTTAGGGTTATTTGTGGATCGAAAATTGGACTTGAAAATGAGGTAAGTCTCTTGCCTAACCTTGTAAAAGAAAATTTACCCCATAGGAGTTTAAATTGTTATTTGCTACTAACTGTGGGTGCTACGTACGTACGAAGTGACGAGAGTCCATCATAGCTAAAATTCATGTTATGTCCGGTTAGACATAGGCCTTTGTTATGCAATTAATTGCACTATTTGAACTCAACTTGCTAGTTTAATTGCTTGTTTTAATAAGTAAAATTCAGTTAAATATTATGTTAAATCGAGCTTCATTACTTAGAGATTTGGTGGGATATTTAATTATTGATGAAAATTTATATTCTTTTATGGGCTTACCTTGGAGTGTAAATACATAATTCGTAATCCGAAGAGTTTTCCTATTCCTATGGATCGGGCCGAACGCCTCGGCAATATTTATATATATTATGAGATGCATCCATGGATTGGGCCGTACGACCTCGGAAGTGTATGTAGACGAGTATTATGGATCGGGTTGTACGACCCCGGCATAACTCGTGCGTGTTATCACTAGGAGTCGATTATACTTAATATATCTCCCATGACTTGAGAATTTATAAATGCATGTTGGCCCTTACTTGTTGAGATTAACATGTGATATTTGGGGACTTTTAATTGTTTTTTTGTTAAAGGATCATTTATGTTGCCTCTTATTCCATTACTGATGTTGTATTTCATGCCTATTTAATATTCTTGTACATTATGTATATTGCCGACTAGTAAGTGTTAATGTCGACCCCTTGTCACTACTTCTTTGAGGTTAGACTAGATACTTACTGGGTACACGTTGTTTACGTACTCACGCTACACTTCTGCACACATTGTGTAGGTTCTGAGGCAGGTACATCTGGAGTTCGTCTAGGCACGCATCCACATTAGCCAGAGACCTATTGGTGAGCTGCTTCTCATGCTCCGTTCTGTAGCATCCGGAGCCTTCTCTTGTTATGTTTATCATTTCTATATATTCTATTTCTGACAGTAGTTCTTAGGGAGTTTTGTATTCTACTAGATGCTCTGCACTTGTGACCATCGGATTTTGAAAAGTTCTAGTAGATACTCGGAGTTTTGATTATTAAATTCACTATCGTACTCTCATGTTTAGTTTATGATTTATATCACTACGATTACTTACCATTTGTTTCTGTATTAAATAAAAATCAAAGACTTTTAAAATATTACAAAATGAGCAATTAAATGGGTAGTTCACCGTTTGCTTGCCTAGCAGTTACCTTGGGCGCCATCACAGCCTATAGTGAACATTGGCTCGTGACACTCATACTCGGCTTTGTTGTCTTTAATTGAGTGACATTTAATAGATTTCCTAGCAGCCTCCCCGGAAGGGGCAATTAGTAGGATGCCCAATCTGGGACCTCTAACATTGGATAAGCTATTGTATAGAGGATCCAAGTTTCGGGGTTTACCTAGATACGCTCACTGCCTCTTTATCAGCATCACTGAGTATTCCCGTACTGAAATCAGCCACGAATTCCGCTAAGACTTGCAATTCGATGGCAATTATAATGTTCTGTAAGGAAAACGTAGTGACTATGGAAATAGGGTGACATTGTCAATAAGGCCTGAGTTTCCACGTGTTGACGATCAATTTTGTCCCTCTCATTTCTCGATTAATTAATTATGCTTCCTAGTCTATAATTTAATAAACTATATGAATTCTATTTTTATAAATATTTAAAAGGTTTGACAAAATATTTAAATTATTTTTAAATAATTATTTAAAATACTTATTGCATTTTTGTATGAGCACTAGTATTAATAAATTACCTGTTATCATATTAGTAAAATGTATTTTGATAATTATATTTACGTCATTATTTCTCAATTAATTATTTGTTTGGCTATTTATATAATTTGCATATTATTATATATTATAGTTATTAATTCTTGAAAATTATATAGTCTAACCATAAATGTATACATATATAGTAGATATTAATTATAAAATAACATTATATAATTTATCATAATTATCAAGATTAGATAAGTAAATTAAATTAATTATAATTAAAAGGGGATTAACTTTGAAATTGGACCATTGTTGTAAAAATTAATTTTATTCAACAGCGCCAAATTTTAAATATAAATCTCAGCCAAACATGCCCAATAATCGGCCCAATATCGCCCCTGATTCGGTCCAAATTGGATAATCCATTTGTCACAACCCTGATTTCCTACCTTAGGATGTCGTGATGGCGCATAGTCTCTAAGACTAGGTAAGTCTAACGTACATTAAGAAATAGCGAAAATAATAATAAAACCTCAAAGTAATCCATTAAACTGTCATAATAAAACTAAATAGTACAGCTGCCTACAACTCCCCAAAACATGGTATAACCGAGTCATAAGCTCTACAAGAATGTACTAATAGTCTCGAAATATAATACTGTTTTGGGAACAAAATATAAACAGTAGAACATCTAAAGCAGAAGGTGACTCCGAGGCCTACGAACGTCGAGTAGGTGTACCTTGAAGTCTTCGAAAGTATCTAATCAATCACTAGCGTACAGCACTGGCGGATGTACCTGGATCTGCACACACAAAATGCAAAAGCGTAGTATGAGTACACCACAACAGTACCCAGTAAGTATCAAGCCTATCCTCGGTAGGGTAGTGACGAAGCCAGGTCAAGAAACCTACTAGGATAAAAGAAACTAAACAAGGTATGGTATGGTCAAGTAATAGAAGATGACGAAATAAATGACAATAAAGCAGTTCAATAATATAAGCTAGCAGCTAAATCTAAAGCAATAAAGGTAACAAGAATGAACAGAAATAAATACGGAACAATACAAGTAAAACAAATAAGGAAATGAAAAAATTATTCAACCAACAAGCCTCTTTAACATAGAGTGTGCAACAAGAATCACAATCGAGGTACCACCTCGTTTCACATTTCACAATTTTAATCACAATCTTTCCTTATATCACCGCGTGAGCCTTACATTTAATTTTGAAAATTATTTTTTCTGAAATAGCTACACATGTTTTAGCCCACCTTATCTCACTGCGTGGCTTCGGTAATTCCCTTACTAGCAATATGCGTATCAAGTTCACTTTATCTCACTGCATGTGTATCAACCGCTAACCTTATACCACCACATGTGTATCAATAATACAAAACAAATACAACTCACACCACAAGTTTCCATAAGCCACAACTTGCTAAAATCAACAATACCAATGTGTCCACAACAAATAGCCAATGGCTCAACCACTATGTGTACAAGATTCTCAATAATGACATAATGAATGAGAAATACTCAATAGGGAAAGATATTTCATAAATCAACAACTTTAACCTTAACGTGATAATAGCTTTCACCACTTTAACGTTAATAACCCAATAAGGAGATAATTCCCACAAGATAACAACTTCAAGTAAGAGTAATGCAACAATAAGGAAGGTAACAACTTCAACTAAAGCATATGAGAGCAAATAGAGCAAGTAAGAGGTAGAACAAGTACTAACAACGCCAAATAAAGCATGTAACAGTAGATTAACACATGTAAGAGTAAATTAACAATGAAAGATATAGCATGTTATAACAATTCAATTAAAGGCATGAAAAGAGTCTAAATAACCTAAATCAGTCAAACACCACATATAGCCCGTGCACACTCGTCACCTCACGTACTCGTCTTCCACATAACACAAATAGCACAATCAACCCAAATCCTATGGGGTAGTTCCCCCCCATAAAGTTAGGCAAGATACTTACCTCAACTAGGCCAAATCAACCCTCAAATATAGCTTTTCCTCTAAAATTTGCCTCCACATGGCTCAAATCTAACCAAAAATGACTTAATAACATCAAACAATACAAGAGAAATAAATTACAATACATAAAGCTATGATTTTTATACATTTCCCAAAAGGTCAACAAAAGTCAATCCCGGGCTCGCGCGGTCAAAACCCGGGTCCAAGGGTAGATTCCAACTACTCATAACCCTATGAGTCCATATATGTGTTTTGTTTTCAATTCGAATCCAAATCAACTCTCAAAATTCGAATCTTCATTTTTAAAAACTTTGACAAAAATCCCTAGTTTTCCTCTTTGATTCTCATAAATTTGATGTTAAATTTAAGATATAATCATAAAATATAGTTGAAAATTGATTAAAATCACTTACTCAAATTATAGATGAAAATCCTCTCTCCAAATCGCCTCTTACCGAGTCTATGTAAAATGAGACCTAAATCCCGATTTTTCTAACTTTATTCAGTTGCAGATGTCGCAATTGTGATACTGGGTTCGCAATTGCGAAGATTTCCTCGCAAAAGCGGCTGTTGATAGTCTAAGGGATAAGTTGCAAATGTGTCAATGGGTTTGCAAACGTGAACCTTGTTCCTATCGCAAATGCGACACAGTTATCGCAATTGCGATCCTACTTTGCCCAGGTGTTACATCGCAATTGCGAACAACATATCACAATTGTGATACCAGAGCCTCCCCTGCCATGCTCACAATTGCGAGTCTGGTGCTCGCATTTGCGACATCAGAGCACGAACACACCAAAAAATCCTATTAAAGTCCAAACCATGCCGAAACATGTCTGAAACTCATCCGAGCCCCCAGGGCTCCAAACTAAACATCCACAAAAGTTCAAAAATATCATACGAACTCGCTCACATGATCAAAACACAAAAATAACATCTAGAACTATGAATTGGACATTAAAACGCATGAATTTCAAAGAAAAGTTCAAGAACTTCTAGAATTGGAACCAAGCGTCTGAATACTATCAAATTAACTCCAAATGACACCTAATTTTGCAGACAAGTTAATAGCAGAATGGACCTATTTCAAGTTCCAAAACCAAATTCCAGACTTGATACCAAAAGTCAACCTACGATTGAACTTCTAAACTTCAAATTACTAATTTTTGGCAAAAAAACACAAATCAACCTACGGACCTCCGAATTCCTTTCCAGGCATACACCCAAGTCCAAAATCACGATACGAACCTAGCGGTGCCATTAAAACACCGTTCCGAGGTCACTTTCACAAAAGTCAAAGTTTGATCAACACTTCTAACTTAGGCTTCTAAACCAAGAACAAAAAGGTCTAAATCAACACGAAACCTTTCCGGAACAAAATCAATCAACCCTATAAGTTATAAAGCCAAAATTATACACGTATGGAGAACCGAAAGAAAAAACGGAACACAAATACACAAAATGACCGTTCGGATCGTTACACCATCCCACTTGGCAATCCTCACTCCCTTCTCTCCAACATTGGACGCTCACCAGAAAGAAGGCACACTTTATCAGGGTCAGTGATCAACCCCATTTGACGGCCCGGATTGATCCATTTCCCTCTTTCATTCGAACTTGATCTTAGCCCTCAATCAATCTAATCTGTCAATTTTATATATATTTCCCTCCCCTAAAAACCTTAGTTATTGATCAAAAAAGATCAACGGCTCTCCTTCGCTCGACTATCTAAGATCCCTTATATCCAAAAACCCTCCTCCCATTTTCCTGATGGACCGCTGCCATCATCTCCTCTCTTCTCTCGTCTCTAACCAACGAATACCAATGGTCCTCCATCTCCCTCCCTCCTCTCTCCTCCTTTTCCCATCTCCTTCCGTCTCCATCACCTATCTTCTTTCCCTCACCTCATCACATCTCTGAGATCATCAGAGATTCCTGTGGTAATCGATTCGGTCAATTATGCAAGGATCTCGAAGATCCAGCGGATGCATCGAAGGATCCTTTCAAGTCAAGTGAGTATTAGCACCTCTTGGCTCAGAACTTTTCGAACCAGCGGCGATTCTATTTTCTCCATTTAGGCATTAGCCTAACAGTTCTCTTCATCTCAAATCAATCTGTCAAAAGTCCGGAAAAGGTGAGCTTTTTAAATCTCAAATCACTTTTTCTTCTGCTTCTTTTTTGATCTCAGAGAATCGTCACTATTTGAAATGCCTAACCCTAGTTCTAGTAGTTGAGCCATAACTCTGGCTATAAATACCGAAGGTAATGAATTCAAAAAACACGACCAATTTAATGGGAAAATACGATTAAATCACTAATTCACAAAGAAAAACGCTCTCTTCGATTTCTTTATCTTCCAATTCTAACTACTTCTTTCTCTTTTGCTTTCACACTTGTCTGAGTTCGAGTTTGAGCTGATCGTTAGAACGGAAATTGATAGCTTAACCCTTGCCTCAGTTTGGTGCTCAATACGAGGTAAAAATCCCGACCCCCTCTCTGAACCCTAGCTTCAAATCATGCAATCATGTTTCTATTTATGTGTATAGCAAATTTTCTGACGTAAATGATATGATAAGCTCCTGCTAAAGAAATCGCATGTTCATTGTTCTATGAAGCAGTAAGGTTGCATGATTAAAGTATGTCTGGTTTAACTTTCATGATTGAATTATTGATATGGTTTAGTTGAATTTGAGCATGAATTGGTCTAAGTTGTTGCGTCTTGGTAAGCTACTTGTCAATACACTCATGTAATTTTGAATGCTATCCACATACATTTTTCCTCTCAAGCTGTGACTGTTTCTTTTCTCAGAGCATGATCACCTGATGATTTTGTGTAACATGTCGATTACCAGTTTTGCTCGTCAAGACTGGTATATGTGAATAAGTTATAATCCCTTAACGTTCATTGTAGTCTGCAAATCACCATGCCTAGTTCATCATGCTATATCAATTTCAGAGTCCTGTTACAAGTTCTCTGATTACTACTGTATGAGTATACTTAGGATAAAATGTAAATAATAGGTCCTCTGCCTATTTGAGTGGGTGATTAAATTATTGTTGATTAATGATCCTGACTTTAACAAAGTGTATCAGTTCTAGGAATAGAATTTTCATTACACAACATGTCTGTACTTAGAAATGACATCATTTAGAATATTTTCTTATTTCCCTTTGCAAGAACTTGGTTAGGTCATTAGTCATTATGGATATAAATAATGTAAGAGAGGATTCTTCTATGACTAGGGGTGGGCATCGGTCGGTTCGGTTCGGTTTTGTATAATTTCGGTTTGGTTTATTCGGTTTTCGGTTTTTAATTTTAATAACCAAACCAAACCAAAGTTATTACGGTTCGGTGCGGTTTTTTCAAAGTTCGGTTCGGTTATTTTCGGTTTAATTTTTCGGTTATAAACGGTTCAAGATTTTCAACGATGACCACAATATTTAGTAGTAAAGCGAACTATAATTATGTAATATTATTGTAAATACACCTGCTGGATCGTTTGAGTGCAAGTTAAAATGCATGATTTATCATGTAATAGTAATACACCTGCTGATTAATTATGTAATACAGCGGACTACATTGTAATTTGCAAATACATTGTAAATACACCTGCTGTAAATACACCTTGTATTACATTGTAAATACACCTGCTGTAAATCAACGCAAGAAGTCACCTTTTTTTGGATACGCTAAGAAGTCACCTTTACTTTCCCAAGCTTTTCTTTTAGGTTCAAGAACAGGTTCCAAAGATAAGGATTTTGGA
>MCJB01051241.1:520381-539090 GCA_002018475.1 Nicotiana obtusifolia | reverse complement strand
CCCCCCGAATAAAAATAAGCATTGTCCCCAATGCTTAACAACATAAGAGTAAGAGAAGGTTGAGAGTGAAGAAAACTCCCAATGGCTCGGTGGCCATCTTTGTGTTTACAGCAGTGGCACTAACCTCAGCTTCATCCAATTGGATCTCATCATCCTTAAGTCCGAGAGTGGCTGGATTGATGAACATCTGATGGACTGCCTTAGCAGTGTCAGCAGCAGTGTCTGGCTCCTCAGACTGGCCACCTGGTGCTCTAGGTGCTGTAGGAGCAGGGCCTGGATGGTGCGGGTCTATCAACATATCAAATGGAATGTCTGCGGCTGTTGCAAGCTTTATAACCTGGCTCCGGAGCTCGTCCATTGCCTTCTTAGATGCCTGTCGCTTTCTCATTTTCTTTACCTCCTTACCCAACTCTTCTATCGCTGCCGCATGCTTCACTAAAGTGGTCATGATCGTATTTTGATTTTCCAGGAGTTTCTTCAAGGTTTCATCAACTGTGGGGGGAATTTGGGGTGCCGTAGAGGATTACTGTGCTGCAACATGACTGGATATGTCAGTCAGCTTTGCAGTGGCTGTCTGCATCCCGTTGTTGAGATTCACCAGTGTCTGGGAGACTCGCAACGCAGAGAGTAGAGTAGATGGCATAGGTACCAGCTTCAAAGCCGAGGTGGAACGCACTGGAGGCATGGAAACTGCACTGGGTAAAAGCTCTGCTGAAGTGGATGGCATATCACCTGTCTCTATACCCACCACCGATGGCTCATCAGACTGGCCTATGGTGGTCGTCAGTTGACCCATTCTATTCGAGTTGTGGTCATCCATCAGAGAATACCAAGAGAAGGGCTTCTTCGACTGAACCTTCGTGTCAAAATCTCTGGGCTTTACCCGTGCATCCGTAAGGTACTCAGTGATGGTGTTGGGATACGGGTAGGAGGTATCAGCTTGCCTGGCGACCACTAACATACTGGCCGACATCACGTCACCCATATTGATCGGGTAACCAACCATAATAGAGGCGACTAGCACTCCTCGTGGAATAGGTAGGTTGGTTTCATTCTGGCACGTTTCTTCCAGGGGAAGGGAGTTGGTTTATAACCAAACTCTGAAGTTTTCTACTAGGTGGGTCTAGTCTACTGCATACAAAGGTCTTCCATCCCTTCGCCTCGAAGTTTAGGGTGTTCCGCCGAAAAGGAACCCCTGCTGTGATCCATGGTGATGGTGGCCTCGGAGCTGCAAGAATCTCAGCTAGCCAGAGGCCAGCTGCATCATTTCCAGCTTCTCCAAGTACTCTGCATGCTCAACATCATCAAACCCTAAGTAGGTGTTCAATGTGTGCTGGTCAAACCGCAACCTTCAGATTCCTCACTTTGGTCACTTTTGTCCCTTTCTTTATGTGCCCCATATTGGTGTAGAACTCCGGGACAAGATACTCTTTTGCATTCACTATGCTCTGGGTGAACCAACTCCACCCCTTCCGCTCGCGAAATTGCCTCAAGACTGCTAGTTTATACTGTTCAAGATCTTTCAATTGGAATTGTTGCTCAAGAGTGAGCGACCTCACCAGCCACCACTTACCAAAGCTAGTGAAGGCAGCCAAACTGACGAACCGGTCTTCCCAGACATCTTTCTTCTTTGACCTCTCAAGGGCGCCAATTGTAGTATCACCCCCTCGGCCATCATCTTGAACATCATCAACAGTAGGCGCTGGTTCCTTAGGGATAGGTGTAGAAGAGGGCTCCGAAGCCTGACTGGCACTCTCCGAACCCTTGGTGGTGCTATGTGAGGAGGAAGGCTCGTACCGGAGTTGATACCTCCCCTGTGGCAGTTGTGGTTGTGATTGGACAGCAGGCAGCTCTTGAACTGAGTCGCCCTCCGATGCTTCCCAAGATGGGGCATATGAACTAGATTCGGAGAGCTCTGGATTTCTTCCTCGGCTTGTTGTAGCTTTCTTAGTGATAATCTTTCGAAGGGCGAGGGGTAAAGTGTTTTTGCTTTGACTTTTGGAAGGTTCACCCCTCCCCTTTGAAGTATCACTGCGGCCTCGAGATCTAACCAACTTCTGTGACAAGCAACAACAGCAGTCAGTTGTAGTTCAATTGCAAACAGACAGTAAACACATGGTTTAGAACATACTGGCAGAGTGGGGAAGTGCGGTCCGCACAATTACAAGTGCGGCCGTAGGCTGAGATGTGCGGACCGTACAGTTTGAACTTGCGGCCGTAGAGCTGGAACTGCAGTCTGTAGAATTTTGAGTGCGACTGCAGATTTGAAGTGCGGTCCGCACTTTTATCATTGCGGCCGCACATTTATCATTGCGGCCGCACATTAGATATCCCAAAAGTGGAAACTCTCTTATGGCAGAGATTACGCTATTCTGCGGCCGCACTCACTTTTCTACGGTCGCGATGGGATTTCTGCGGAACGCACAATTTCAAGTGCGACCGCAAATTCAACCTTACTTACTGTACCCTAGTCTTAACTTCTTCGGACCGCACAATTTCTCTTCTGGCCGCAGATTTCAAACCAAAATCGATCAAATTCCTATGGTTTACAAACTTTTGCACAAATTTGACATGGTATGAACACTTATGCATGAAAAACACATCATCCATTCCCCACAGAGCAATTATCAGTTAACCCAACACAGTTTAAACCCCACATAGTAGCTAAATTGAAATCTATTGACAAATGGCCTAAAACTACCTAAAAATTATAAATTACACTAAAAATTAAAAATTTCTATGAGTAATTGAAGCATCCCAGATATGAAGTAATGCATATGAGTAATCACAGATGTGGAGGCAGAAGATTGAACATACGATTTCAAGGTTTTAGTTTAGAGTGCTCAGAGAGGGAAAAAAATGTACATTGGCCCTAATGTTACTATTTTACTTGGACGGTCAGACTTGAGGGACAAGGGAGGAGTGCGGCCGTAGAATTCCTTCTGTCGTCCACACTGTGGTACTTGGGGGCTCAAATGCCCTTGCTGATCTGCGGTCTGCGGAATTTGTGGTGCGGACTGCATATTTTGCTGTACGACCGCACTTTGGCCATTTCTCTGACAGACCAAACTTCAGAGACTTTCCATTTTCCATTTCCATTTTGTGTGTTCCACACTATAATTGTGCGGCCGTAGTTCTCTTCTGCTGTAGGAATCAAAATTGTGCAGTCTGCACAATTCACATGCGGTAGCAAATTTTCTGAGCACCGTTCATATAAATCCAACTCATTCTTACAACACGCTTCAATTCTAGTTAGCACAAAAATAACATCTATCTACAAAAGAGTAAAAGAGAAAAAAAATATGGGTTGCCTCCCAAGAAGCGCTTGATTTAACGTCGCGGCACGACGCAGATTACCATCACTTCAAATGAATAACTTCCACCACGTGGCCATCATTAGCTTGTTGCAAATAATGCTTCACCCGGTGAAAATTGACTCGGAATACCTCATCATTATTGTTCTTCAAGTCCAATGCACCAAAAGGCGTCACACCACAATTTCAAAGGGGCCACTCCATTTGGATTTCAGCTTTTCGGGAAACATCGTCAATCGTGAGTTGAACAACAACACAAGATCGCCCACCTTGAACTCCTTGGTTTGGATGTATTTGTCATGAAGGTAATTCATTTTTTCTTTGTACAAGGACGAACTTGCATATGCATGGTACCGAAACTCATCGAATTCATTCAAATGTGCAACCTGTAAGTTAGTGGCTGCATGCGAATCAAGATTCAACTTCTTTAAAGCCCACATGACTTTATGCTCACATTCCACTGGAAGATGAAAAGCTTTGCCAAACACCAACCGGTATGGAGACATCCCAATAGGAGTTTTGTAAGCAGTCTGATAAGCCCATAGTGCATCATCAAGCTTCTTTGACCTATCTGTCTGGTTAGCATTCACTATTTTGGACAAGATACTTTTTATCTCCCGGGTGGAGACTTCCACTTGACCGTTAGCTTGTGGATGATAGGGAGTCATAACTTTATGAGTGACACCATGCTTGCTAAGCAAAGTGTCAAAAGCCTTGTTGCAAAATGCGACCCCCCATCGCTTATGATAGCCCGCGGAGTACTAAATCTTGTGAAAATATTCTTCTTCAAGAATCCACCACACTTATCGCTTCATTTGTGGGTAGATCAATGGCCTCGACCCATCTAGACACATAATCAACCGCGACAAAGATGTAGGTGTTTCCACAAGAGCTCACAAAAGGGTCTATGAAGCCAATACCCCACACATCAAAGATATCAATCTCCAAAATGGTTGTGAGAGGCCTTTCATTGTTCTTTGAGATTCCACTGGCCCGTTGGTATTCATCACATCTCTTCACCATATCACTAGCATCGTTGTAGAGAGTGCGGAAATAGAAACCACAACTTAGTATTTTAGCCGCCGTTCTTGCTCCGTCATGGTAACCACCATAAGGCAAAGAATGGCAAGCCTCAAGAATAAATTTTTGCTCTTCATTCGGTACACATCTTCTAATTACCCCATCTGTGAAAATCTGAAAGAGGTAAGGCTCGTCCCAATAATAATCTTGACAATCCCGTTTGAGCTTCTTCCTTTGATTTGAAGAGAACTCATCCGGGATGATTCCACACAAGGTAATTTGCTAGATCGGCGAATCATGGCACCTCCTTCA
Source organism: Nicotiana obtusifolia (assembly GCA_002018475.1). NCBI lineage: Eukaryota > Viridiplantae > Streptophyta > Magnoliopsida > Solanales > Solanaceae > Nicotiana > Nicotiana obtusifolia. The sequence goes on along the minus strand of MCJB01051241.1, from coordinate 534,444 downwards.
TTGAAATGGCCAAGAGTTGCTCATCAGGAAAGGAGTCATTGATCTCAAGGCCATCATACAGCCTCCCCTCCTCCTCCAAACGAGACAAGTGGTCCGCCATTTGATTTTTACTCCCTTTCCGATCTTGAATGTCAATATAAAACTCTTGCAACAATAGCACCCATCTCATCAATCTAGATTTTGAATCTTTCTTGCTCATAAGATAACAAAGTGCCACATGGTCCGTATGAACAATAACCTTTGCACCCATCAAGTACGGGTGGAATTTTTCAATAGCAAACACAATGGCAAGGAACTCTTTCTCTGTAATGGTTAATTGACTTGGGCATCATTCATGGTCTTACTAGCATAGTAGGCTGGATGAAAAATTTTGTTGATACGTTGCACCAAAACTGCTCCAACCACTACATCACTAGCATCGCATATAAGCTCAAAAGAAATACTCCAATTAGGACCGATGATAATGGGAGTTGTTGTCAACATGAACTTTAGCAATTCAAAAGCTCTCACGCAATCATCATTGAAGTGAAACTTAGCATCTTTCTCTAAGAGCTTGCACAATGGGTTCACTATTTCAGAAAATCCTTTATGAAGCGCTGGTAGAACCCCGTGTGACCCAAGAAACTTCGCACGCCTTTCACCGAAGTTGGAGGTGGAAGTTTAGAAATCACCTCTATCTTCGCCTTGTTGACCTCTATGCCATTCTTTGAAATCTTGTGGCCAAGGACAATGCCTTCCTTGACCCTGAAATGGCATTTCTCCCAATTCAACACCAAGTTCATTTCTTCACACCTTGCCAATACTCTATCCAAATTTGCCAAACAATCATCAAAGGAATCCCCGACTACCGAGAAGTCATCCATGAAGACTTCAAGGTAGTCCTATATCATATCCGTAAAGATCGCTATCATACACCTTTGAAAAGTCGTTGATGCATTGCATAAGCCAAATGGCATCCGCTTGAAAGAGAAAGTTCCATAGGGACATGTGAAGTTGTTTTCTCTTGATCTTTCGGGGCAATAAGGATTTGGTTTTAGCCCGAATATCCATCTAGAAAGCAATAGAAAGCACGGTCGGCCAACCTATCAAGCATTTGGTCAAGGAGGGGGAGTGGAAAATGGTCTTTTCTTGTGACTTTGTTTCGCTTCCGATAGTCCATACACACTCTCCACCCGGTCACCGTTCTTGTGGGAATCAACTCGTTCTTGTCATTGGTGACCACTGTTATTGCCCCCTTTTTGGGGACACATTGAACTGGAGAAGTCCACGAAATGTCAGAAATAGGGTAGACCACTTCGGCATCCAACCATTTGATAATCTCCTTTTTTACCACGTCTTGCATGGCTTCATTGAGTCTCCTTTGATGTTCAATGGAGGGTTTGGCAGCTTCCTCCAAGTTAAGCTTATGCATGCAAAATGCGGGGCTTATTCCCCAGATATCCGCCAAAGTCCGCCCAATAGCTTTCTTGCTCTTGTGGAGTACCGCCAATGTAGAGTCAACCTGAACGTTAGTCAAATAAGAGAAAAGAATAACTGGTAAAGAAGAACCAGGACCAAGGAATTCATACCTAAGATGTGGAGGCAATGGCTTCAACTCCAAGGTAGGAGGCTCTTCAATTGAAGGCTTTGTAGGAGGAGTTTTCCTATTTTCAAGATCCAAGAAAAGTTTTCGGGGTGCATAGTTGTACGACCTCATTCCTTGCAAAGAATTCACACATTCCATGAAGCCATCCATCTCGTCATCATCATAGTTGAGCAAGACAACCTCCAAGATATCACCCACATTAATCGTGACACTTTTATCATCGATAATCACACTGATCACCAAGTCCAGAAATGAACACACTTCATTGATATTCGGTTGCCTCATAGATTTGCACACGTGGAACACTGCGTTTTCATCAGCCACTCGGAAAGTGAGTTCTCCGGCTTCCGCATCAACAAGAGCCTTTACTGTAGAAAGAAAAGGTCTTCCAAGAATAATCGGCACCTCATAGTCCACTTCACAATCAAGGATAACAAAATCCTCCGGGAGAATGAACTTATCAACACGAACCAATACATCTTCAATCACTCCCAATGGTCTCTTCATTGAACGATCATCCATTTGTAGTCTCATAGATATGTGGTTTTATAATTCCTAAGGTCTTGAAAACCGAATAGGGAATCAAATTGATACTCTCCCTAGATCACAAAGAGCTTTCGCAAACTCGGCATTTCCACTGGTACAAGGGATTGTGAAAGCACCGGGATCTTCCAATTTAGGAGCCATCTAATGCACAATTACAATCACTTGAAGAGTGACTTTGATAGTTTCAAAATTCATCGACCGATTCTTTGTCCCCAAATACTTCATAAGCTTTGCATAACCGGGCATTTGCTCCAAGGCTTCAACTAATGGTACATTTATTGAGAGACCTTCATCATATCAATGAATTTTTTGAATTGGTTCTTGCCATTTTGCTTGGCGAGCCTTTGAGGATATGGAGGAGGTGGCCTAGGAAATGGTGACTTAGCTTTTTGCACTACCGGTTCCGGTATGTCAATAACATGATCCCTAGACGGGTTCACTTCCTCTTGAGTCTCTTCCACCGTGTCATCAATATCAATCCGCACTTCATCATTTGCTTGCACCAGAATTTTTGGGATCTCTTCTTCTTTTACCACTTACTCATCATCCACAAGTTGCCTTTCACTTGAGGTAGGTGAATTTTCACCTCTTCCACTTCTTGTAGTAACGGCTGTGGCATGTCCCACGTTGTTCCGACCATTTGGTTTCACCACCATATCACTTGGTAGTGCCCCCTTTGGACAAGAATTTAAAGCTTGAGAGATTTGCCCCATTTGCACTTCTAAGTTCCGTATTGATGTGTTATGTGAGGCAAGTTGGGCATCGAAATTGGCATTCTTCTCCATCATTTGCTTGAACATGTTCTCAATACGGCCCATTTCATTGTTGGAAGAACTAGGACCATGGGAAGGATAAGGAGGTGGGTTGCTCGGTTGTTGATACATGGGGGGCCTTTAAGAACCCGACCCCCAATTTTCTTGATTGTTATTCCACCCGCCTTGATTGTTGCCTCCCCAATTGCCTTGGTTATTGTTGTTATGCCAATTCCCTTGATTATTGTTTCCACTTCAATTGCCTTGATTGTTGTTATTATTCCAATTGCTTTGATTGTGAGAATTCCAATTGCCTTGATTATTTGAAGATCTCCATTGTTGTTTACTAGGGCCTTGGAAGTTTTTCTTTTTCCTTGAAAGTTGTTCACATATTGGACCTCTTCTTCTTGATCATATTAGGAATCATCTTGATTAAATCCATTATCATCTTGCACAAAATTGTCCACTCTTTGTTGGACTTGAGGACTTTTTGTTCTTCTCTAGTTCACCATCATATTTACTCCCTCTATTGCATTGACTTGCCTCGGGTTTTGCACTTGTTGAAGTTGATCCTTTGTCAATTGGTTCATGGTGGTTGTCAACTCGGTCGTGGCTTGTCCATGGTCATGTAACTCTTTATGAAGAAGAATCACATTGGGATCACCTTGTGGAACATTGGATCTAGATTTCCACGCCGATGAAGTATCCGCCATCTCATCCAAAATATCACACACCTTCGCATAAGGCATAGTCATGAAGTTCCCACTCACTACACACTGGTTGGTGGTATTGATCCCCCGATATAAAGTTTGTTGAATCATGTTCTCCGTCATATCTTTGTTGGGGAACTCTTTCACCACTGTTCTATACCTTTCCCATATCTCGTGTAGTGGTTCAATGGGCTCTTGCTTGAATGCTAGAATTTCATCCTGAAGAATAGCCATGTGCTCGGGAGAGAAGTACTTAGAAATAAATTTCTTCTCTAGTTCATCCCAAGTATGAATTGAATAATTTGGCAAACGTTCCAACCAATCTAAAGCTTTCCCCCATAGAGAGAAGGGAAAAAGCCTTAGCCTCAAAGAATCCTCGGAGACATTTGTTTGTTTGCTCCCCCAACACGTATCGACGAACCCCTTCAAGTGTTTATATGCATTTTGACCGGGTGCATCGGTGAAGAACCTTGCTCGAACAAAGTGAGCATCACATTGGTTACTTGAAGTTGCCCCCCCTAATGCGGGGAGGGACTATAGCACTTGTATACCCTTCATTTGGCAACACCCGATGTGGAACCGCTCGTGATGGAGGTGGGGGTGGAGCGGGCACATTGTCTTGAGGCACTCGGCCCTTTCTATTGGCTTGAGGTTCAAGAGGGACCTCATTCATTTGATCATCCTCAACGTCCACATCCCCCAAAGCTATGTTTCCGAGCTCATTGTTTGCCATGATTGCACCTACAATATCTCAACACGTTAGTAACAAGGAAGGAAAAGAAGATATTCCCAATAATACACCTAAATATATAGCTAACACCGTTTTTATCTCCCCGGCAACGGCGCCAAAAATTGATCTCGTCCAATTTCACTCCTCTATTCGATGTTATGAAAACGGCCGATGCAAGAGTAATACCCAACAAGAGCCGGGGTCAAATTCCGCAGAGAGCTATATGTATGGGAGTTAGTAGTATATATCTTAGCGTGTGAGTTTGTATATCTAAATTTGCACTTCTGCAAAAATTGGTTGTTTTAAAGTTTAACCTAAACTACAATTTTATTTTAAGAAATAAAACTAGAAGATTGTTTTTGTTGTTTTTCAAATATTGTAAAAGGCCTAGGGTATGACCTTTGCCTAGGTGTTTGCCTAACGGGTTGTAAACTTTAAAGCTTGTTTTATTGGTCGAGGTGTATTATAGCTATCAACACTCGGTTACCTACTCAATACCTCTCAGTTAGAGAGTGATTTTGCTCAATTTGACTTTCTCAAGTCCAAATGAGTATTGAACAAAACGGTTGATAAAAAGGTCAAGTCGGGTTTTACTAGCTCTAGGTTCAACCCTTTAATTGGGTTTATTAATCTCTCAATTGGCCCAATTTCTTGCTAGCCAAGTTTTCCTAGAATAAGTCTCTCTTTCTCAAGTAGAGACCAAGTCAAATAGGCATGAACGAATGTTTGCAACCATTAATTCGTCAAATAAAAGCAAGAACAAGGCTAAATAATAAACACCCAGCCATAAACAAGCAATAAATCAAATACCCATTAAGTTTACACACTAGGGCTGGGTCACAATCCTAGTGAAAAGCTAGCTACTCATGCTTGAAATTGAAGAAAAAGAAGAAGAAATGATAATTAAACTCATATTGCAAGATTGAAATGATAAAATCTATGTTACAATAGCTCAAAATATGAAAAACTACTAAAAGAAGTAAAGATAAACGGCTACTGTAGCTGCTGATGTCAAAAATTGACCTAAAAACGTGAAACTTGTCTATTTATACAGGGCTGGAAATTTCGGACAAAAAAGCCCTTTCAGAGGTTCTGCAGCTGCACAATTCTATGTGTAGTCCACACTTTTCTTCAGCTTGACAAGATTGGAGGTCTGCGTCCGCATAATTCTGAACTGCGGCTGCTCTACACTCTTTCTGCAGTTTGCACTTTTACATGTGCAGCTGCACCTTGCTCTTCTGCGGTCCACACTTTTACATGTGCAGCCGCATAGCTCTTCTTCTGCGGCCGCACAATAATTGTGTGGTTCGCACTTTTACTGGACTTGAATTGTAGATTCTCTAAACTTTGCTCTAACCCAGCTTCTGCGACCGTGCAATTCATGTGCGGACCGCACTTTGCACCAGTCTTTGATGGATTTTCCTTCGTCGCCTGCGGCCACAGATGATATTCTGTGGTCTGCACTTCTGAGCTTTTATGCCTTTTTTTGTCCTTGAGTTCAGACTACTCCTTCTTGAGTTGGATTTCATCTCGGGAGTTCATCTTCCAATATTTTTGCAATTAAGCACATTTCATCAATTTTCGAGAACAAAATTAAATGCTTTTGGACTAAAACGAAAGCTAAAAGGCGCTAATAAGTAGTCAAAATCCCCACTTATCAATAAATTGCAAATGAATGGGGCAGTCGAGGCAGCTAACAAGAATATCAAGAGGATTCTATGGAAGATAGTGGACAATCACAAACAATGGCACAAGAAGCTACTTTTGCTTTATTAGGTTATTGGACCACTATGGGGACATCCACTGGGGTAATGCCATACATGTTGGTATACGGCACTGAATCGGTAATATCCATAGAGGTCGAGATACTGTTTTTAAAAGTCATTCAAGAAGCAAAATTGGATGACCTAGAATGGATACGGGTCAGGCAGGAACAACTCATGCTCATCGACGAGAAAAGAATGGATGCAGTATGTCATGGTCAGCTATATCAGAACAGGATGGCCAGTGCATTTAACAAAAAAGTGAAGCCTCGCCAATTCACACTGGGCCAGTTAGTTCTGAAGAAAATCTTTCCCCATCAAGAAGAAGCTAAAAGGAAGTTTGCACCAAACTGGAAAGGTCCTTATGTGATTCACCAAGCACTATCTGGTGGAGCTCTAATCTTGGCAGAAATGGAAAGAAGAGTCAACACGAAGCATATCAACTCAGACGCAATCAAGAGATACTATATCTAAAAACAAGTAGAGTTAGGGTTTTTTGATGTAACAAAACAATGTCTACATGACTTCCAACGGAGGGATACGTACGCAACACATGTAGTGTTTGTTTTCTCTACCCCTTTATTTTATATTAGAAAAACCAAATATCACTTTCGTATGTTGTGCAGGAATACGCCGACTTGATTTCCTCAGAAAGGAATAGGAGGAAATCCTCATCGGATTCAGTCGTCTTTTGAAATTGAACTACGTTCTAGCCTGATTCCACTTGGATACGTAGGCTATCTGAGTCAGACTCGACCATTTTTCATTCTTAGTCTCATCATTTTACATATGTTATAATCGAACTAAGCTTCGACCTGATTTCATTTTTAGATACGAAGGCAATGGATTAGTTCTAATTAGGACGCAATCGCACAACAAGTAGCCATATTGTCAGAGACATCACGGAAGATCGACATCAATAGGATGAAGTTCTCAAACGAATACATTCACGTGTGGAGAACCTTTTGTAACATGTCATAATCCGGAATGACGACATTTGCTTTAAAATCTTGTTCCATCTACCAAACTTTGTGGCGCAATCATGTCAAAGGCTGGGGCAAACCAACACTGTGGTCGACACAGACCAACTTCCCCCCCCCCTACTGAGAAGTTTTCTTTGAGTGCAGGGTTAACAAGGAGTAAAGAAGCGCTAGGACCATACTGGGGAAAATGACAGACCCGCTACTTGCCTAAGATTATCTCTCCTCCTATTTTACTTAAAATTTTCGAGTACAACTAAAGCTAATTCGTGAATCCTCTGCAGGTGCCTTAGAATCAGACAGCTGACACGAAAACTTGTACATAGCAAACAGTCTGCTCAACTAATCGGAGCATCTTGTACGAAACGAATGTCGGCTTCGCCAATCGATGTCCTGTATAGAGCAAAACGCCGCTCAATCAATCAGAGAACCCTATATAAATCAAACACCGGCTTCACCAACCGAAGTCCTGTATATAGCAAACCGTCAGCTCAATCATTCGGAGCACCCTGTACAAATCGAACGCCGGCTTCGCCAATTGGATCCTTTTATATAGCAAACTGTAAACTTTGCCAGCAAAAGCAATTCGCAGCATCGCTCCATCATTACGGACACCAAAATAGACGATCGCAAACCTTTTCACTAGCGTTCTACCAATCGAAGGCCGCAACTTAGCTTCACAGTCAAGAGTATCTTTTGGGCATGCTTTCATTTCCTGTACTATTACTTTGAATGTTTTAACGTTTTATTCGTGCAGCTTTAGGCATGATTAGGGTTTTGATCAATCACTCCCAAGCGAAGATTACCTTACACTTCAGTGCAAAGCTCTCCCAACAAGTGGAGACGCACTTTACAGATCAAGCTCTCCTGACAAGCGGAGACATTTCTCAATGCAAAGCTCTCCCAACAAGCGGAGACAATTTTCAAATGCTTTGACAGCTACAGAACGATACACAACCCGATTAACAAATTGAGTCAGGATCAAGTATCCCATCATCCCAATCCCAAATAACGGCTCACCGGCATCCAGACATCATCATTCATGCATCAATTACATCGCATCTTAATATATTCTGCATTACAATATATGTTTGGTATGCGTGTATTTCATCTGTTTTGCAGGAACAAATGCTGTAACGTGGAACTTTTTCTTAGCAGCAAACCGAACTACAACGATATGGAGACAACCAACCCAATAGTGGGCCTAAGATCCCAACTCAAGGTGACTAGCGAGCTCAAAATTTCGAACCAATAATCAGGCCACAAAATTCAATCTACCATGAGCGACCTGTTTTCCGTCTGCCCTTATCGTCACAATGATACTAGGGAAATTCATGCAAGTGCAGCTTCCTAAATCCCTACTCCAAAACTACATGAGGTCTGAACCTCATAAAGCCCGAGGTATGTAAGGAATTCAAAGCTAGAATCTGATGCCATATTCCCGAAATCTTCCCAAATTCTTCCTTAACTCAATCCTGCAATTCGCAGTCCTCATTCTTTCAATATACGCCTGAAGTCGGGACAAAATTGGCTTTGGTTCAATTTCTTTGCCTAAAAACTCTTTCATTGTTTCCGGTCAAAAAGGGGCAGTTGTTTACGGCCAATTTGACCATCCCTATTAAAATTAATTTAGTTAAACTTAATATTTACAAAACTCTTTCATCGTCTCCGGTCAAAGAAGGGCAGTTGTCGACGGCCAATTTGACCATTCCTTTAAAATTAATTTAGTTAACCTTAATAATTTACAATAAATATTTTTAGAGTATTTTCTAGTACTAAATATATATTTTTACAAATTAATTAAGTATTAGTTTTAAAATTAATCGCATCGTATTAATATTATGTAATTACAAATATACTCAAAAATATTTCTTATTACATAGGTTCTATAATTAAATTAATGAATTAATTTCTAGTTAATTAGACTATTATGTGAAATTTGAAATTAGTGTTTCAATTTAGGAAAATAAAGTATTTTTATAAATAATAAATTAAAATAACTAGTAGTATATATAGTAATTATAATTTTTACTATATTTATTAAAAATTGTTAAGTTTATTTAAATTTAATTCAAAAGGGATTAAAAGACAAAAAGGTTACGATTGCAATTCTCAACAAAAGTCAAAATGGCCATTTCTTACACTTATTTTGGCCCAAGTAGCAGGCCCAGTCCGAAATATACCTAGTCCAAACATTCCCTTCCACTTTGGAAATCCATGCCACACCTATTAGACCAATCGGACCACGCCACGTCACCCTCCTTCACCACTCATAGAACAAACACACTCGCATCTGAGTCGTTGGTCCATTTGATAAACGGCTCATATTTATTCTCTAATTCTTCTTTTGATTTTAATACCCGCCGCCAGAGATCTCATCCCACCGTCAAAAATATTTTAATCCAACGGACACAAAAAATTCCCCTATAAATCCTAAATGGTCGAATTATCAGGGCCGTTGATCATTATATCTCACGGCCCAGATCATATATCTCACTCTTAAACCTAGAGACACCCCCCAATACCCCAAAAACCCTATATCATTCTAACACTCACCTGGCCGCCTCACCTCCCCCTTTACTCTTCTTCTCTCATCTCACTCGAACTCACAGACCCATCAATCACCCAAACCTTGCACTAATTAGTGCAAGGCCACGAGTTTCTCAGAAAATCATGCTTCCTGTCTCTCATGTGCGGGATTCTTGCCGATTAATTCCCATTTTTGTAACTCTATTTCAAATCTCCAAAATCCAAATACCTTAAGTCTGGAGATGAAACTTCAAATCAACAATGGCTTTTCAAATTCATGGCATGCATGGCTTTCCATTTTGTCTCTACACCACAAAGCTCATCATTCCTTTCCCGTGTTGCCATTTGATTTCAAATATCCTCTTTGAAGAGGTCATACCAAATGGTGAAACTTCAACTCGCCAAACCTCCTCCTCTGTCTTTTCATATCAAAAGCGAGTTTGAGACATTACCTAGCTTCTGATATTCAACACTCAGAGGTCAAATGCAATGACCTCTGGGTATTAGGGTTCTGACCAGAAATCCTTCGCACCTCATCGATTATCTTTCTTTACTCAGCTAACTTGTTCACCATTTGTTCCCTTCTATCTCTTAGATTGTCACTCAATCTTGCTATCATCATCAATCTTTCATCACCTTCCACTATCTGATTTGAATTCTTTGAAACCTTAGAGCCTTAAATGGCATTATAAATAGAAGCATCTAATATTCTCATCTACCACGACCTAACAAGAGAAAATCATGAATCAACTATCTAATACTGAAGAGAAATACACACACAAATATTGAGAGTTTTAGGATTCCAAGCCTTAGGTTTCTTACTGTTTTTCTTTTCTTTTGCTGAGTATTATCGCTGGTCCAAACTAGAGCGTTCTAGGATCTTAAGCAATTGAAAAGAATTCTCGTTTGATCTGTTGCTCTCAAAAAGGTCAGCACCTCTTTCACTCTTATCTTTTGTTTGTTTTGAATACTATAAGCATGCTAAGTTAGGTTCTATATATTGCAATTGTTCTATGATGCTTAATATGCTAACATATTTGTGCACTGTTAGTTTAGTGGTTACTTGTGATTAGTTGTTTTGTTTGAGTCTTTAGTCATTAACTGATTAAATAACCAATTGATTCCTGCTGATTTTTGTTCGGAGTTTCCAATAGTTTCCATGCCAAAATTATTATATGTTCATGTTCAACATGAATTTCATAGCTTCCATTAACCTGCAATAAGCTTATATTTGTCTTGTTGCGTCTTTGTAGCTCTTGGGAGCTTTAAAGTTGAGTTTATTTCCTGATAACCATAACTAAGATGAATCTGAAGTTGTTCAGGTTTATTTCCCCTGCCTTTTAGCCTTAAACTTTTAAGTGTTTATATGCTCTTCCTTTCTTTATACTAGTATCTATTAACTTTGATAACAACTTCTGGGCTATCACTATGACATTCTCATGGTTATACTTAACTGTTGGACGCATTTGCATGAAACCATCTTGTTTGAGTTAGACTGTCTTCTTTTCATGAACTTTTACTATATATACTCTATTAAGATTATGCTATCTTCCTCTTCATAGAATAAGTCATGATCATGTCTGGTTATGGTCCATAGGTAATTGCTGTATAACTGAACTTGGTTATCTCATGATTAGTTGAAATCTTCAGATACATGTTTAATTCAAAACTTGTTTGTGTAGTACTTCCCTGTCTTTAATCTCTTTGAATTATTGTTGGTTTTTTGAAGCTTACATGCATCTATCATTAAGTTATCTTCCATAAAAGTAGGACTTAGTTATTCTGTTATGATCAAGTGACAATTTTTAGAAGCTGAAGCATGACCACTTCATACTTAGATACTAAGCTAGACTTATGTCTGAGTTAAACTTGTTTCAGTACAGTGCTTCCTTTACCTATAATTCCCCTCTTCATTGACATGTTATGCTTGATCCTGTAATGTGCAAAGCTCCCCTGTCTAGATGAAGTCACTACCTCTCTTACCCTGCCTAAGTATAGTTGACTAAATATTGCAAGTATCCCTGTTTGACTCTATAATACCATGTTGTGCTCAGTCCTTTCCCTATTGTTAATTTGATACTGAATTTGATCCTTAAATCTTATGAGGTTCTTTGTTGATACTGCCTGAACATGATGACCTGTTTAAGGTTAATACTGGTAGGAGCATGACTCTGTTGAGTCCTTAGGAATCCCATTTTTAAATCTGTAAACCTGTAGTCATGTTGAGAGTTTAATCATGTTCCTGATATCCTTGATAACCTCTGTAAAAATGGTTAGCCATAACTGTTTGTCTAAATCTTTACTGATGACCTTTAAAGTGCTAAATAGTGTTACTAACCCCTGCATGTGTTAATAACAAATTAAGAAGTTCACAGTTAGTTTGCCAGGACAAGAGTATTTGCATCTCTTGTGTTGCTGTCTATGTGAATTATGCATTCCCCACTTTCTATTTGATTGAGTTTTTCCTTAATGACTTACCCTTATAATAGTAGGCTATGAGACTTCTGTTTCTCTTCTATACGTGTTCTAAAGTCATCCCTTTAGGTTTACCTGATATGTATTCTTTATTTGATATCAAAGGTAGTATGTGGTCCTTCACATGGCCAAAGCATATGATAGGGTACCCTGGTCCTTCACATGTCTCATGATGAGAAGGATGGGATTTGGGGAAACATTCATTGACATGGTCTGCGAACAATGTCAAATAATTGGTACTCTGTCGTAGTTAATGGAACCAGATATAGTTTTTTCCATTCCACCAGAGGTCTTAAGCAGGGTGACCCCTTGGCCCCCTCACTTTTCATTTTGGGAGCAGAACTGCTATCCCAAATACTTAACAACCTCACACATGATCAATTTTTTAATGGATTTTACATGGAGAGGAGAGGACCTCAAATCACACATCTGAGTTTTGCAGATGATGTGATTATCTTCACCTCTGGATGTAAAACTTCATTGCTAAAGATCATGAAAGTGCTGCAGAATTATGAATTGGCATCTGGACAACAAATTAATAAAAACAAAAGCCATTTCATGACTTCCTCCTCTGTGTTCCATTACACTAACAGGAGAATTCACAGCCTGACAGGATTCACTAGAAAAGATTCACCTATTACCTATCTAGAATGCCCTCTGTACACAGGCAGGCAGAGGATTAGGCACTTCAGCTGCATCATCACTAAAGTAGTAAGCAGGATTAGAGGATGGCATGGTAGGATGCTGTCCTATGGTGGTAGGCTGACTCTAATAAAACATGTTCTCCAATCCCTCCCCATACACTTGCTCTCTGCTGTCACACCCCCAAAGGTAGTTCTTAAACAAATTGAGAAACTAGCTGCCAATTTCTTCTGGGGGATGAACAAGGAGAGGAATAAATACCACTGGGCATCATGGCGAAAACTAACTTACCCACAGAAAGAAGGGGGCATTGGTTTGAGATCCATCACTGAAATTTGTAAATCCATGGAATACAAACAGTGGTGGAATTTCAGAACCAAACGCACACTGTGGACTGAGTTTCTTCTCGCCAAATACTTCCAAAGATCCCATCCCATGTCCAAAAAATGGCATTCTGGACAATCGTAGTCATGGAAAAGAATGATGATCACCAAAAAGACTGCTGATTCTCACATCAAATGGAGATTGCATGCAGGAAACGCCAGCTTCTGGTGGGATAACTGGCTAGGTATTGGACACTTAGCCGATTACAGACAAATAGGAGGCAGGCCAAGTAATATCAGGGTCTCAGAATTTTGGAGTGACAGACAATGGGACATTCAAAAACTCAATCAAATGGCACCTGTGGCCATGATTCCCATCATCCTTCGAACCAAGACACATTATAACCCCTGCCTCAGAGACAAACCAATATGGTAACCATCCACTTCTGGTGAGTTCTCTTGCTCGTCAGCATGGTCAGTGCTAAGGGATAAAAACCAGATCCTCTTTTCAAACAAGATGACATGGCACAAAAAGATTCCTTTCAAATGGTCGTTCTGCTTGTGGAGAGCTTTGAGAAATAAGCTTACCACTAATGATAGGACGGCCAAATTTGGACCCCCCACTGTCACAAAATGTGCTTGTTGCATCCGACCCGGTGTGGAAACAGTGGAGCATATTTTTCACAGTGGACATTTTGCTAAAATTATCTGGAAATACTTCAACGGGCCAGTAGGTATCCTTGACCATAGGCAATCACTGAAAACACACTTAATGAAATGGTGGCTCTTGAAAAAGGAAAATGAGGTGCATAGCCTAGTCATAGATACCTTACCAATCATAATATGTTGGAACCTGTGGAAGAATAGATGCTCAGCTAAGTATGGAAGGAAAACATCCTCTGTGGCTAGAACACTGTATTCTATCACAGCTGATCTCTTCCTTTTACTTAGAACATCATACCCCAACATAAACTGGCCACCAAACTGGATAGATACATACTCTGTCATTGAAAAGCTAAAACACCAGC
>MCJB01051241.1:504991-520002 GCA_002018475.1 Nicotiana obtusifolia | reverse complement strand
CAAGAATTACCTGTTCAACTAAGGGGACAGATATGTCTTGATATGCAAGACATTCCGGCCTTTAGACACAGGAAATCCAAGCAAATCAGGTGGCCATCACAGATGTTATCCAGTAACCATGACACTGATAATGCTTAAATTGTTATATGAGACCCTATTCCCATGTAACTACTATGCTAGATTTACAGGTACACAGGGCTATCAGCAGCAGAATACACAGGGAAACAATGCAATTAGCATTGCGCAACTGGAACAACATGATGGACAGCAAGATGGCACAACTAATGCATCTGCAACACCCCCCCTCCCCTCTATTTTCCCATAATTTCTCTGTTGGTTTTGCAGAAATCTTGGACGACTCAATACATTGCGCAATAAGGCATCTCCCTCTGAGAATGAGTCTGACAGGACGGCCTTCAAGTTACAACAACACAAACAGAGCAGAATACTCACCTGACCAACTGGAAAATCTGGAAGCAAAGCAGCTTTCATCGATGATCAATGTCAGCATCAGCAGCAACTGGAACATCTGGAAGAGCAGCAAGAGCAGAATCAGAATCAAAAGCAGGAAACATCACCACCACTTCACAACTACATGGATGCACTATACCAGTAATCTTCAATCTTGCTTTCCTAGTCATAGTCAAAGAAAATTGAAGAATACTATCCTATGTCATATAACACATTTTTTGGAAAACTTTTGTATTTTGTTAGAAGTAGAATCAATTTTATAAGATGGACTCTACTTCAAATCACTCCTTTAATAGAATTAGGAACATCTAAATTTTGTACAGTTGACCTAGATTCAACACTCACTGTTTTTGTATATATGACTGTCGATCCATGCTATAAGATCGACAGCCATTACATCACTATAGGTCTAACATCACTAGATCTAACTCACCTTAGCTATCTAGGTACAGTTGGTCACCAAAAGTGGGTGATCAAGGATGTACACCTTCCCTATATGGAGGTCAGGTCGATGCCCCCCTCCATTATTGTATTTTCTATTATTATATTTATGAAAATCAGCCCTACTGCATTAGTATCTGTACACTGTTAGAACACTATCCAGTGGTATTAGTGTGTTACATGCTCATTCTGGAGGTGGGATAATAGTGTACGGTGGTATAATGCAGTGAGGTAATTTGTTTAAAAAAAAAAAGTTGGAGGTGGAAGTTTAGAAATCACCTCAATCTTTGCCTTGTCAACTTCAATTTCATTCTCTGAGATTTTGTGGCCAAGGACAATGCCTTCCTCGACCATGAAATGAAACTTCTCCTAATTGAGCACCAAATTCATTTCTTTACATATTGCCAACACTTTATCTAAATTCTTAAGACAATCATCAAAAGAATCTCCAACTACCGAGAAGTCATCCATGAAAACTTCAAGGTAGTCCTCCACCATGTCCATGAAGATAGCCATCATATACCTTTGAAAAGTTGCCGGCGCATTACACAAACCAAATGGAATCCGCTTGAAGGTGAAAGTACCATAAGGACATGTAAAGGTTATTTTCTCTTGATCCTCTGTAGCAATAAGGATTTGGTTGTAGCCCGAATACCCATCAAGAAAGCAATAGAAAGTGTGGCCGGCTAACCTATCAAGCATTTGGTCTAGGAAAGGAAGTGAAAAATGATCATTCCTCGTGACTTTGTTGAGCTTGCGATAGTCCATACACACTCTCCAACCGGTCACCGTTCTTGTAGGTATCAACTCATTCTTATCATCGGTGACTACCGTCATGCCCCCATTCTTTGGGACACATTGAACCAGAGAAGTTCACGAACTATCAAAAATGGGGTAGAAAACCCCTCCATCCAACCACTTGATAATCTCCTTTTTGACAACTTCTTGCATAGCCTCATTGAATCTCCTTTGATGTTCAATAGATGGTTTGGAGCCTTCCTCCAAGTTGATGTTATGCATGAAAAATGCGGGGCTTATCCCTGAATATCCGCCAATGTCCACCCAATAGCCTTCTTCCTATTTTGTAGCACCGTCAATGTAGAATCTACTTGCACGTTAGTCAAACACGACGAAAGAATACCGGTAAAGTAGAATAAGGGCCAAAAATTCATACGGAAGATGTAGAGGCAATTGCTTCAAATCCAAAGTAGGAGGCTCTTCAATGGAAGGATTTGTAGGAGGAGTTGTCCTATTTTCAAGATCTAAAGATAGTTTCCGGGGTGCATAATTGTACGACCCCATTCCTTGCAAAGAGTTCACACATTCCATGAAGCTATCCCTCTCGTCATCATCAAAGTTGAGCAAGACGGCCTCCAACATATCACCAACATTAATTGTGGAACTTATATCATCAACAATAACATCGGTCACCAAGTCCACAAAAGAGCACACCTCGTTGCTATTTGGTTGCCGCATGGATTTACACACATGGAAAACTATTTTTTCATCACCCACCCGGAAGGTGAGTTCTCCGTCTTCAATATCACAAAGAGCCTTCCTCATAGCAAGAAAAGGTCTTCCAAGAATAATCAACACCTCATAATCAACTTCATAATCTAGAATGACAAAATTCACTAGAAGAATGAATTTATCAACACGAACCAAGACGTATTCAATCACTCCTAAAGGTCTCTTCATTGTACGATCGGTCATTTGCAATCTCATAGAGGTGGGTCTTGGTTTCTCAATTCCCAAGGTCTTGAAAACCGAATAGGGCATCAAATGGATACTTGCCCCAAGATCACAAAGAGCTTTAGCAAACTCGGCACTTCCAATTGTACAAGGAATTGTGAAAGCAACATGATATTCCAACATAGGAGCCATTGAATGCACAATTGCACTCACCTAATGAATGACTTTGATAGTTTCAAAATTCATTGACCAGTTCTTTGTCACAATATCCTTCATAAACTTTGCATAATCGGGCATTTGTTCCAAAGCTTCAACTAATGGCCCATTGATTGAGAGACTCTTCATCATTTGAATGAACTTGTTGAATCGATTTTCGCCATTTTGTTTGGCAAGTTGTTGATGGTATGGAGGTGGAGGCTTAAGCTATGGTGCCTTAGCTTTTTGCACTACCGGCTCTAGTATGTCAATAATGTGATCCCTAGACGGGTTCACCTCCTCTTGAGTCTCTTCCACAGTGTCATCAATGTCAATCCGAACTTCATCATTTTCTTGCACCATATTGTTTGTTACCTCTTCTTCTTCCTCCTCTTGCTCCTCATCCACAAGTTGCTTTTGACTTGAGGTAGGTGCATTCCCACCTCTTCCACTTCTTCTAGTAATGGCCATGGCATGCCCCATGTTGTTTCTACCCTTTAGGTTTACCACCGTGTCACTTGGTAGTGCCTCCTTAGGACGAGAATTTAGAGCTTGAGAGATTTCCCCATTTGAACTTCTAAGTTGCAGATTGATGTGTTGTGTAAGGCAAGTTGGGCATCCGAATCAGCATTCTTTTCCATCATTTGATTGAACGTGTTCTAAAGACGCCCCATCTCATTATTTGAAGAACTTGGGCCATGGGAAGGATAAGGAAGCAGGTTGCTCGGTTGTTGATACATCGGGGGCCTTTGAAAACCCGACCCCCGATTGCCTTGATTATGGTTCCATCCGCCTTGATTTTTCCCCCCCCCCTCCCCCCCAATTTCCTTGACTATTAATGCTCCAATTTCCTTGATTGTTGATGTTATGCCAATTCTCTTGATTGTTTCCGCCACTCCCATTTCCTTGGTTGTTAGAATTCCAATTGCCTTGATTGTTTTGAGGTCGCCATTGTTGTTGATTTGGGCCTTGGGAAGTTCTTTTGTTTCCCTTGAACGTTGTTCACATATTGCACCTTCTCTTCTTGGTCATTGTAAAAATCATCTTGATCAAAATCACTATTTTCTTGCACAACATATCCACTCGATGTTGCACTTGTGGACCCTTTGTTCTCCTTTTGTTCATTCTCCATGGCATTGACTTGCTTAGGATTTTGCACTTGTTGAAGTTGAGGATTTGCTAGTTGATTCATGGTGGTAGTCAATTTGGCAATGGCCTGCCCATGGTCATGCAACTCTTTGTGAAGGTGGATCACGTTGGGATCACTTTGTGGAACATTAGCCCGGGATTGCCATGCTGATGATATTTCTTCTTTTATCTAAAATCTCACACGTCTCCGCATAAGGCGTAGTCATGAAGTTCCCACCGGCAAGTTGATTCACTACACATTGGTTGGTTGTGTTGTTCCCACAATAGAAAGTTTGTTGAATCATATTCTCCGTCATATTGTTATTGGGACATTCCTTAACCATTGTTCTATAGCGTTCCCATATCTCGTGTCGCTGTTCATTTGGCTCTTACTTGAATACCAAAATCTCATCTCAAAGTGTAACCATGTGCCCCGGAAGGAAGAACATAGAAATTAACTTTTCCGCCAACTCATCCCAAGTGTGAATGGAATGGTTCGGCAAGCGTTCCAACCAATCTAAAGTTTTCTCCCATAGAGAGAAGGGAAAAGGCCTTAGCCTCATCCTCGGAGACACTTGTTTGTTTTCTCCCCCAATAAGTGTCCGCATTGATGTATGCATTTTGACTTGGAGCACCGGTGAAGAAACCTCGTTGCTCTAGCAAGGTGA
Organism: Nicotiana obtusifolia; assembly: GCA_002018475.1. Lineage (NCBI taxonomy): Eukaryota > Viridiplantae > Streptophyta > Magnoliopsida > Solanales > Solanaceae > Nicotiana > Nicotiana obtusifolia. Next base: position 515,407 of record MCJB01051241.1, on the reverse strand, counting down.
GCATCACGTTGATGATTTGAAAGTTGCGCCCTAATACGGGGATGGACTATTGTACTTGCATATCCTTCATTGGGTAACACCCGGTGTGGAGCCGCTCGTGGTGGAGGTGGGGGTGGAACGGGCACATTGTCATGAGGCACTCGGCCTCTTCTATTGCCTTGAGGTTCAGAGTAACCTCATCCAATTGGTCATTCTCAAAGTCCACATCCCCCAAAGCAATATTTTCGAGCTCATTATTTGCCATGGTTGTACCTATGATTTCTTGAACAAGTTAGTAACACGCAAGGAGAAGAAGATATTCCAAAAATACACCCAAATATATAGCTAACACCTCTTTTTACTCCCCAACAACGGCACCAAAAATTGATTGCATCCAAATACATACCTCAAAAGAGGTATGAAACAGTCGTTTGCAATAATAGAAACTCAACTAAGAGTCGGGGCGAATTCACAGGGAGCTAAAATGGGAGTTAGGGGTATATATGTCAATGTGAGTGATTGAATTATCTAGATTGTATTTCCACACAAAGAATTATTTTCTATTTCTAATTTTACTCTAATGATTGCAAAATAAAGAGAGAAGACTAGAGATAATTATTTTTGAGGTTTTTCCAAATTGATAAAAAGCCCAAGGCTGTGACCATTACCTAGGAGTTTGCCTGATGGGTAAAGACTTTAATGCTTGTTTTATTGATTGGGGTGTATTATATCTATCAACTCTAAATTACCCACTCAATACCTCTCGGTCAGAGAGTGGTTTTGCTCAATTTGGCTTTCTCAAGACCAAATGGGTATCACATAAAACAGTTAATAAAAACTCAAGTGGGGTTATTAGTATCTCTAGGTTGAACCCTTTAATTGGGTTAATCAATCTCTTGATTGACCCAATTCCTTGTTAGCTAAGTTATCCTAGACTAGGTCTCTCTTTCTCAAGTAGAGCTAAGTCAAATAGGCATGAACTAATGTTTGCAACAATTAATTCCACAATTAAAGCATGAACTAAGCTAAATAATAAACACTCAATCATAAACAAACACTAAATTAGATACCCACAAGCTTTATACATTAGAGTTGGGTCACAACCCTGGTAAAAATCTAGCTACTCATACTTGGGTTTGATGAAAATAGATAAGAAAGACTAATTAAACTCATAATGAAAGCTTAAAATAATTAAATCTATTTTAAAAATACACCAAAGCAAAGTAAACTTCCAAAAATGGCAAAGAAAAACGGCTACAATAATTATAGAGGTTCAAACTTGACGTAATTTTGTGAAACTCGTCTATTTATACAAGGCTGAAAATCTCGGACAAAAATACCACTTGGGGGGTTCTGCAGCCGCATAATTCCATGTGCGGTCCACAGATTTCTTCATCTGGTAGGAGCTGGAGTTCTGTGGCCGCACATTTCTGAACTGTAGCCGCAAGGTAACTTTTCTACAGTCCGCAGACTAAGAACCGCGGCCGCAAGGCACTCTTATGCGGTCCGCAATTCACTGAGGCTCTGGACTTGGCCTTTTTGCATACTCTCTGATCTTGACCCTTTGCCCAGCTTTTACGGCCGCACAATTCATGTGCGGTCCGCAGTTTGCACGATTGCCTGCTAATTTTTGCTTCTTTGTTTGCGGCTGTAGATGGAATTCTGCGGTCCGTAATTTCTTATGCGGACGCACATTGGGTGCTTCTGAGCCTTTATTCCCTTGTCCTTGGACTGCGGACGCACATTGTGTGCTTCGGGAACATAATTCAATGCTTTTAGACTAAAATAAAAGCTAAAAGATGCCAATAAGTAGTCAAAATCCCCACTTATGAACTCCCCCAAACTTAAGTCTTTGTTTGTCCTCAAGCAAATAAATTAGTTCCCACCTCCAAAAGTTAAAGGTCATTTTAGCGAGTCGAAGGTGATTCATCCACACATCAGTTGGGACCAACAATTACCCACACTATCTATGTATTATCAACAAGGCGATAAGTTAAATATTTATGCACATATAGTTCTAAAGTGACACTTGAGCATCAAAAGTTGACTATACTCATCAAGGACTCTTGCTTTATTATGTAGATCATGGTGGACTCCAAACTCTGCCTCTTTTACTTTCCGGTTGCCTGGCTCACTTAAGAATTTAGCACTCAATCCAAAGATTTATGAAAGGTTCACTCATCTCTCTCAAGAGAATGTCGCAAGTACGGCTTTAAGTACCAGGGGCTTGCCCCTCATGTAGATCGCCACTAATATAAGCTCACTCGTCTTGAAATCAAATTGGACTTCTTTCGGTATGTAATGAAGGCTTTTGGATTAAGGTTGGATACAATATGGGTGAGTGGTTACGTGTTCGCATTTCATCCTTTTCTAAAATCCTTCAATCTAAGTATATAAAAAAAATTTAAAAATAAAATAAAATAAAACCTCACAAACAAACAAAAAGAAAGAGAAGAGAAGACGGAAACAGAGAAGACTTCCGACGAACATCATCGGAAAACTACAACTGTCAGTCCAAGAGTTCATTCACCTTTAATCTAAGAGCTACAATCTTCTTCCCAAGGTATGTGCACTCTTTGCTTCCCCTTAAATTCTTAGTTTCAAAACCTAGGGTTTATTGTTCAGTAAAGAAGTTCAAAGTCGTTGGAGTGGAAGACAGAAATCTAGGGTTTGTTTGCTTAAGGGATGCACATTCTTGGGTATTTGAAGGTATGTGCGGTCCATAAATTCAAAATGTGGACCGCAATTAGACCGCATCCCTAAACCTTAGGTGTCTGAGGGAGACGACAAATGCGGTGAATCTGCGATCACATAACCCATTTGCGAACCGCAGATCCACCGCGAAGACACTCAGAACATTTACTTAGCACTGGTGAACTATGCGGTGGTTATGCGATCGCAGATCTCGTTTTGTGATGAGTTTGCGATCGCATTTGTGTGTATCGAACAGGCTTATGTACATCACCACTCTGCGATGGATTTGCGATTCGTATAGTGGTTATGCGACCGCAAACCACACCGCATTTCTGTAACTCTTTGGTCATTTCTCCTGTCTTTCTTTGTTTTTTTTTCCTCTCAAATGATGATAATGTCACTGACATCTCCCACTTATGCAGATATGGCCAAAAAACATTCCTCAAAGAGAAGGCCTTCCTCCGCTTCAACCTCCGAACCAACCAAACGGGCAAGGAAAGAATCAACTATACCTAACCCTTCCCAGTCTGATGAGGAGGATTGCGTTCCGGAAGTTGATCTAGTTGCTGAGGCACGAAGGAAGAGAGGTGATGACCTTCAGCTTCACTTTGGGGTTGAAGGTTTAAGATCTTTGTTCAAGGAAGCACTCATGAAGCGAAGGATCCTGGGGGAGAAGAAGTTGAGCTTGAATGGGCTGCAGGACAAATACCCTCATATTCTCGAAATCATAAAAACGAGAAGATGGGAGTATTTCACTAAGGACCCCAAGGAATACAATGAGTCAATGGTCCTTGAATTTTATGCGTCCTATGGAGCCTCCCGATCAGCATATCATCGACGCAATAGAATATTCACCGGCCTTGTTCAAGTTCGGGGCAAGACTATGTTTTGTGGCAGCAACCATATCAACGAACTCTACTTCCCCAACTGGGACTCAAGCACAGCCGAGTACGATGCAAAGTATTCCAATAGAGAGAATGAACGGGGGTGGATAGCGTCAATAATTGCAAAGGGGACCCTGGCTTGGATAAATCCTGGAAAGAAAATCTTTAAGGAAGACCTCACAAGGGAGGGAAAATATTGGCTCAGCTTCGTCACCTCCCATCTAATACCCTCCAGAAACGAAACAGACATCAGCATTGAGAAGGCACTTCTCATTGTTTGCATAATGACGGGTATTACAATTGATGTGGGGAGTCTTATCTTCCAGGAAATTAGCATCCGGGCTACTCAGCGGGCCACATCACTTCCCTTCCCAAGTTTGATCACCACCCTCTGCCAAGAGGTGGATGTCCCATTCTTGCCACAACAAGACAAACTTGGGAGGTCCACGAGAGATATAGATATCACTCGTATCAGTGATTCACCGGCCCCAACAACAACCCCAATTGAAGACATTGACTCTCAAAACCTCCTGTCTCCCCAAAATCCTGACACCTCTACAGCTGCTGAAGAAACTGCCCCCTCATCTACCACTGGTCCATCAGCCTCGCACATGCCAGCCATTTCAAGACTTGGTTTAATTGCTCATCACGCAAACTCTAAAGTATACCAACTCTTGAAGACATTGCCCTCACTGATTAAACAGGCCTTGACTCCGCTGCAACAACAACAATTAGCGTTCGGAGAGAGGTTGACCAAGCTTGAGTCGAGGGTTGAAAGCATTGAAAGAGGTGAAGTGCGGGGTTTGCCCCAACTGCGGGAGGAAGTAAAATCACTAAAGACCGACCTCCAGAAGATGAAAAATCTCGAGTTCGACATATCATCTCTCCTCCCCAACGAGGGTGACCAGGGTGCTGGCCGTGCTGACTTGGGCCTGGACTTCACGACACTTATGGCAGACATTGCACCTTCGTCTGCTAAAGTGTCTCAGCCTCCTGCCCCTACAGTCCAGGTTGATTCTACTGATGACGAGACATCGGAGCGGTCATCAGAGTTCGAAGTGGACGAATCAGAGGAGGCCAGTTTAGAGGTCGATGAGAGTGCAACCCCTAAGCTAAAAGGAAAAGAAATTGTTGTGCCTACGGCGGAGGAGGAACATGAGCAAGCCGACATCGAGAAGGCCATTGAGCGATCATTAGCAGATAAGGCTGCCAGGAGATGGTCACCAACGGGAGAAGCTAGCAGCTCAGCGGCTCCCCCACCGGCTTCGGAACAAACCCACTCTTCTCCTCCAGCACATACGAAGACCTAGGCTACTGCATCTCTTCGCACAATTACGCCACCAGGGAGCCCCTTGTCCTTTATATTCCTTTTTATGCATTGGGGACAATGCATGTGTTTAAGTTGGGGGTGGTAGCCTTATATTCTTGTTTTGTCTGTATATTTAATTTAGTTGTGAGCATGTGTAGTGACATTTGCTACCTGTACGTTGTATAGTAATGCTTTATGATTCATGTGTATATGTTGTTATAATTAAATAGTTAGCAATAAATTTCCCTTATTTTTTTCTTTTGTCGGGTTCTTTTTCAAGGGTGTAATAGTAGAACCGGGCCTTTAAATATGAAGTATATTGACCAGGATGGTAAATCTGTTGAAAATCAAGTATGTAAACATATGTGAAGAATAGACCCTTATAACAAATCAATTAGGTGGATTTGAGGCTCGCTCAGTAACTCTAGGTCTACTTAGAATTGTGTATGTGTACACGAGGAAAGCCTCGAATTACTAAATGTGAACTCCAAAGCTGTAAACTATGTTAACCGAACAGTTGATGTGCCAATGTGTGTGAGCTCCTTGTTTTGATAGTTCTTGTGTTTACTGCTGCCATCTAGAACTTGCCCGGTTGGTTTTTCGTTGCCTATCCTACGTACACTGAGTTAGAGAAATGATCTTAGGCTTTCTTTGATTAGTGATGAAACCTTTCTAGCCGTTTCAGCTTACCTGTGCATAATGAATATCACTAGTATCCTATTTGAGCCTTGTAGCCTTTTCCTTGGCCTCTGCATTACAAACCTATCCCATTCGTAAGACATGATCTCTCTTGAACCCATTCCTCCTTGAACATTGAGAACATTTCTAAAAGTTTAAGTTGGGGGTTTGGGTCAACATGAAAATGGGCAAGGTTGTAAAATGAGACTGGGACCCTGTACCTCAAAAGCTCATGTGAATCTATGGAAGCTTCAATATAAAACAAAAATCCAGAAAAAAAAAGAGGGAAAAGAAAAACATAAAAAAAAATATATTCTATGTGTGTTGTCATAAAGAAGCTTGAGAATCAAATAAAGAGGTATGCAAGTGGGGTCTAATGGGGGAATGTAAGCCCATTGAGGCCATGGGGTCAAAAAGGAACAAAACGTTGAAAGAAAGAAGCGTGTAATTAGTGTTCAAGGCGAAAGTAGCCACTATTATCTAAATATATATCCTGTCTTTCCTTAAACCGACATTACAAGCTTACAAAGTCCTTATGTGATCTTTAACCGAGTGTTCCTATAACTAGGCGATGAATTAAAATAAGGGCAAGCCTATGGCATGGCATGTGGTGACACTTGAAATTCTGTTCTGAGAGTGAGTGTACTAGTACGTTTGTCCCTTGGTTTTGCTATGATAAATATTTTGAGAGTGGGACCTTATTTCTAGTGAGGGCACATACACTGCTAGGTTGATAGTAAGTTGAGCTTTGAGTAAAGCATAAGTAAATTCAGCTGAAGGTAGCCTTTAGTTACTTTGTTGAGGCTCAAAGTTCACTAATTGATGTCTTTGAACATATTAATGATTCAAAGGGGGGTACAGTGTTTAAAAGGGTTATGCTTGAGATGTTAACAACAAACACCATCCATGGTCAGTATTGCTTCATATTTGATAAGTAGAGTCTAGATTAGGATAGTATCGTGTTAGTTGCTTGAGGACAAGCAAGAGTTTAAGTTGGGGGTGTTGATATGCCGGGTAATTTCGGCACATTTTGATACTATTTGTTTAAAGTTTGACTTGTTCTACTTGTTAATTATCACGATACTTATGCAATTTTAGTGTAATTGTAGTGCATTGAGTGAAGAAATCCAGAAGTATGGAAAAGAAGTCAAAAAGCCAGCTAAAGACAAGAAAAGAGGTCAGGAGCATCGCAGATGCAACTATGCGATCGCAGAACAGATATGCGAGTCGCATACTCTACAGGTAGATCGCAGATGAAGACAGAACTTTAGGCCAACCTTCAGGTCGAGAATGCGGTCGCAAATGTGACCGCAAAACAGGAATGCGAATCGCAAATTGGCCTGGTGGAATCGCAAACATGAACAGAGTTCTGGGTGAAAGTTAGTGTGAAGAATGCGATCGCATTCTGCGATCGCATCGTCAGCATGCGAACCGCAAATCAAGATGCGACGAGAGCAAAACTGGCTGGTGTGATTTGCGATGGATGATGAAGATTTGCGAACCATATTCCTGTTCTGCGACAGGAATGCGGTTCGCATTAGTCCAACCTGGCAAAACTGACCGACATTCGCCTCGGGTTTTGGGCCTCTATAAATAGGTTTTATAGGATTTTGTGAAGGCATTCTTGACAGAACTTAGAGTACAAAGTACGGCTTTGATTATTTTCGAATTCTTAGAAGCTTTTGGTGATCAAAACCCTCTATTTTTTTAAGATGATATCAGTTACTTTTTCTTGTTCTTTAATTTTCAGCATGTGTAGCTAAACTTAAACGCTGAGGTTGTGAACCCTAGATGGGTAGAAAGTTATTGAGAGTTTGATATTGAATCCAACTTCGAAAGAAGCTTGATATTTATTTATTTCTCATTTTTTCAATTAATCGTTAATGGTTGCAAACATTAACGAATGCCAATTAACGCTATCTTATCTTGAAAAAGTGAGATAGAGTTTGGTAACAATAAATAACAGAAATTCAAGGCTTTAAACCTTGTTTAACGAAATCACTTAGGAATAAGTAGATTTTAATTTGGCAAATAATTGATTGTTCTTAAGATCGACTCTTTTGTATTCGGGAGAATCGTAAGAGGATACATTATCCGAATATTGGGAAATATTGGATAAGTACAGTAAACACCAATTGCATATCAAGAACATTCTACTACATTAAGGGGGGCACAACCTTGGTTTCTTAAAATTCATAGTTCTCACGTTCAAACTATTCTTAAACATTAGTTCTCAGTTTTCCTTTCTTACGTATTAAACACTTCTTTATTTTATTTGGCTACTTGATAGAATTACGACTAAGTAAAGTATTACATTAATTGGACAATAGTTTCACGCCTATTCCCTGTGGGATTCGACCCCAACCTCGTTGGGTTACTATATTTGACATCAATCGCTTACACTATTGTTAAGGTGTAATTTAAGCGAATCATCTATCGATGAGTTCATAAGGTGGACTACACTTCTGTCTCCGGTTGCAACGTGTTTGGTGGTTGCGGCTAATTTGCTGAGGCCATCTGCCTTGGTATTCTGGGTTCGGGGGATTTGATCGAGTTGGCATTCGTCAAACTCGGGCAGCGGCTTGCTGATTTCGGTCTGGTACTTTTGCAACCTGTGTTCCTTGATCTAGAAAGTTCCTGTGACTTAGTTGACAACGAGTTAAGAATCACAGCATTAGTCTTAGCCATTTCGCTTCGTATTTGAGTGCTAGTCTCAACCCTGCAATTACGGCCTCATACTCAGCCTCATTATTAGTCATGTCCAGCCACCTTATGGATTGACGAATCACTTTGCCGATTGCGACTTCGAGTACGAGTCCCACTCCGGACCCAGACGTGTTGGACGCGCCGTCAGTATATAGGACCCAGAGGTCTTGTGTTCGCGGAGAGGCGTGGACGACTTCTTTTTCGACTTCAGGCATTATTTTTGCGCTGAAGTCGGTAATGAAGTCTGCAAGGACTTGTGACTTTATCGTTGTTCGCAGCTGATATGTGATATCGTGCTCGCTCAATTCGATAGACCATTTGGCCAACCTGCCCGATAGCTCGAGTTTATGTAAAATGCTTCTTAGGGGGAAAGTCGAGACGACCAAGATGGGGTGGCATTGGAAATATGGTCTAAGCTTTCGTGAAGCTACAACTAAGGCCAAAGCCAGTTTTTCGAGGTGGGGGTATCTCGTCTCGGGGTCGACTAGTGTTTTGCTAATGTAATAGATAGGAGACTGCGTAGCTTTATTTTCTCGGGCCAAGACTGCGCTAACAGCTACTTCGGATATGGTGAAGTAGACGAGGAGACGTTCCCCCGGCTTTGGTTTTTTTTGTAATGGTGGCGATGACAAATATGTTTTTAGTTCCTTCAGGTCTTGGACGCACTCAGAAGTCCATTGGAGGTTGTTATCCTTCTTGAGTACGCCGAAGAATCTGTGACACCTATCCGATGATCGTGAAATGAATCTTGAAAGGGCGGCGATACGGCCTATTAACCTCTGAACCCGTTTTTTGGTGGTTAGGTGTTATGATATTCCTTCGATGCCTCTGATTTGGTCAGGGTTGACCTCGATCCCTTGCTACGACACCAGGAAACCTAGAAATTTCTCGAGGCAACGGTGAATGCACACTTTTCGGGGTTCAATTTCATTCTGTACCGTCTGAGTATGTCGGAGGTTTTTCTTAGATGATCGATGTGATCCTCTTTCCTCTTAGACTTGACCAGTATGTCATCTATATAGACTTCCATCATTTTTCCGAGTTGGTCTTTGAACATCCTCGTCACTAACCTTTGGTAAGTTGCCCCTGTGTTTTTCAACCCGGAGGGCATGACCTTGTAGCAGTACATCCCCTGATGGGTGATGAAAGTGGTTTTCTCTAGATCCTCTTCTTCCATGAGGATTTGATTATAGCCCGATTAGGCGTCCAAGAAGCTTAGTAGTTCGTGCCCGGCTGTTGCATCGATGAGTTGGTTGATATGGGGTAACGAAAATGAATCTTTGGGGCATGCTTTATTCAAATCTGTGAAGTCTACACACATCCTCTATTTTCGATTCTTCTTCTTCACCGTGATCACGTTGGTGACCTAATTGGGGTATTTCGACTCCCTGATGGAGCCGTTTTCCAATAGTTTTTCCACCTCTTCGCGTACCGCATCACTAATTGTGGAGTTGAACTTACGCCTAACTTGCCTTATCGGGGGATAGAATGGATCCACATTTAGTGTGTGCGTGGCGATTTCCATCGGGATACCTGGCATATCTGCATGGCTAAAAGCAAACAAGTCCGCGTTAGCAGTTAAGAATTGACGAAATTTACCTGGTGAGTCCCCGTTCTTGATCGGGGTGGGCCCTCTTCATAGCAGGAGGAGGATGCAATGGCGGTTCTGACATATGGTAGATGTCGTTCCCTGTTGGGTCGCTCAGCTACAAGGTCCTTTCTGACATCGTTTCTCCGATCTTTTCTGGATTCGGCTTATACCGAGGTCAGCCGATGAGTCGGCCCATTGAGGTCATCCTCGTCTGCTCGGACCTGAGCACAATACGCGTTGTGTATTTCATCCTAAGTAGTCGGGGGTACTTTATAAGCCGACTTAACAACTTTCTTGTTGCCATTGAACCATTTCTGCTCAGCCCGTTCTGAAAATCTACGACTACCATCCTTCCGAAACATTTGGCAAAGTCATTCTTACTTGGTTGAACTGGGCGAGGAAGTCCCTCAATCCCTCTCCCGGAGACTGTTAAATAGCAAATATGTCGTTTACTCTTGCCTCGGCCTTCCTGGCCCTAGCATGGGCCGTTTCGAACTTATTGGCTATTTCTTCAAAGGTTTCAATGGAACACGCAGGCAGTTGTGAATACCATGTTAACACCCCTCCCCCTCCCC